>JAKSZP010014689.1:0-129139 GCA_022478985.1 Massospora cicadina
CCCCCTGTACATTTCCAAAGTTTCTTGGGGCTTGGTGCCATCCCTCTTGACTAAAATGGCCACTTACTGAAGACTGTCCCTTTCCCAGTGACATTGATTCCTCACGCCAGTCCTGTGCCTGTTCTAATTGCTTTAGTACCTGAACCTCTAAGGCCACTTCCTCCCCCAGCGTAACCTGGACCTTTGCTGCTGCCAAAGCTGCCAGAAAATCTGCATGCAATCCCTGGCGGAACATTTGTGAGGATTGGGAATCCATAACTTGGGCTGCCTTAGCCAGTGGACAGAAAGCCTGCGCATATTCTTCTACTGAGCTATGACCCTGGCTAACTGTTAATAGTGCCAACAATGCCTCATCTTTTGCCTCATTCGGACATGCTGCCCAGTTGATAAACTCCACACACTCCTCCATTGATTTTGGCAAACTCTTCTGTTACTTGATAAGTTTCTGTAACCAACCTTCCAATTCTGGGATAATGCATCCACCATCTGTGCTAGTTGGAGCACAAGAGGGCTACCCCCCTGTTGCCTGCGCCAACTGTGCCTGGAAGTGGTTAGACGCAATAGCATGGTGAAGTTTGTCCAATGCCTCCATGAACAATTTAATCTGACAGTGGATGATTTAGGTTTCGCCTGAACCACTAGGGATTGTGGAGTTGCCACCCCCCCTAATCGTCCCAAATAGCATAGCAAAAATGCCAATGAGAACCCTACCATAACCACAGTCAAGAGATGTTGGTTCCATTCCTCTCCGTTGATAACCACCACTTCCTCCTGTGGCCCCCACAAGATGGAGAAAAAGGTATTTGAGTTTTGTTTTATGTAACATGCGGGTTCATGCCAATATGTGACAAAGGAGTTGGGAATCACAAGTCATGTTAATGACCAAATGATTGAAATACAGCAGAAAACAACCCCCAAACCCAAGCGCCATTACCAGAGTTTGTGACATATTTGCAGATCAAGGTTCAGCAATGCTGCAGGCAAGTAGAAAAGTATGGCTCCATGATATTACTGCAAACAAAGCCAATGTTTGGCCAAGCTCAACAGGGGAGCTCATCGTTCTGGTTGATTTGAAGATTATTTTCTTAAAATAAAATTTTTAAACTAAATTTTCAGGCAACAATAACACTGAGAACTCTATTGTAAGTTTTCTGAGAAAACGAAACTGTATCTACAGTTGCCATTTTCTCATTTTAAAGCATCTGTGATAGTTTAAATAATTAAATCATAGATTAGGCTTTTGAGCGACATCCAAATTGTTGCTCGTGAAAGTCTCATATACCAAATTACAAAAATTCATAAAATTCAAGACAACAGTCATTCAATATGCTGGATTAGCCCTCGTTCTAAAATCCCTGAATCCATACCTACAATTCTGACTCCAATTGTTTTTCTGATTGTCCTGACTCTTCAAAATCAACCTCTGAATTTGTATACAAACGTGAAACTATATTTATGAGGTTGATGTGCGGATCAGACTGGCCCTGATCCATCACAGGCAAGATCTTTAATGAAGCCAGTCTACCATCAACTTCAGCTTCCTCCACCCCTTGATAACAATAGGCTCTTGCTCTGATGGGATCACCACCTTGAATGGGGACAACTGAGAGACATGGAAGATGGGATGTTGTTTCCAGTGAGCCATAATTTTAAACGGAAGGCACCATTTACCAAGTCTTCTTCCACCAAGTGGGGGTCTGAGCGCTTACTTAAAAACTTGCACGAGGGCACAAGATGCAACTAGTGCCATGTGTTGAGTGTTAGGAGCGTGTCTGTAACGCACTAATTACAGTAGAGGTGATGAGCGAGGCCCACTTCACTACAATGGAACATTTTGCCAAGTAAAGGATAAACAAAGCACTGCCAAGAAGGATGGTGCAAAGAGAGCCCCAAACAAGGAGGGCACTCATTTGACTAAATTGGACTTGAGAAAGGTTGGCAAAGAAAGCTAAACAAGTACATATAAAATACTTAAATTGAATGGGTTTTATAACAAACAAGATGACCAATGTGAAAGATTGTCTTGCAGAAGCATATTTAAACACTGGGGGAGCTGTCAATTGGCGAAAGTGGTGCTAAGCCTAGGTGAATCAATAGGCGCATGCTACCATCAGCTAGGGTCCTGTAACTTGAGGTTGTCCAAACCTGAAATATAGATTCCAAATTGGCTCATCCGACTTTATAATTTTAAAATAAAGAACGAGTTTCAGATTCCTATTACTCAATTAATTATAATAAAACATCATAGTTGAGGGCGTAGCTGGTGCATTTTAACGCCCTGGCTTTAACGCCCAACTGAGCATATCGCACATCCCCAGGATCAACCTGAGCATACCTAGCCTGTATCCAGCGTTGGTCCAGGGTATGTTTCAAGTCAAGAAGACCTTGTAACTTGATCTTTTTGGCCTCCTGACGACCAGCTTTGTCCCTGCAGTCTTTCCCCTTAATTATGTCATGTAACCATGACATTACCCTCTCATCCTTTTGGGGATTTACCCATCCTCCAGCGGCTTTTGCCAGAAAAAGTTCTTGTGGGCTGAGGCCAGATTCATGGCAGCGACAGTTTGCTGCAACTTGGGTCCTGCAGCCTCAGGAAAATGCTCGTGAAAAACATAATCAGATCCTGGGAATGTGTGCAGTTGCATGCTAGTACCCAACTATTTTAGCTGCATCGAATACCTTCCAGGATACCAGGTACTCTTGCCTTCTCTTTACTTGGCGGGAGGCTACAATCTCCTCCACTTTCCACTCTAGTGCCCCATCCAAAAGACAAGCATCTGGGGTCTCTGGCGGGGGGTCCTCAAACAACGTCAGCTTGTTTTCATGAAAGACATCAAAGTTCTGGAACGAGGGAGTGAGATCCAACTTGTACGAAGCGTGGCCCACTTTACTGACAATGCGGTAAGTCCCAATCCTTTTTGGTCCCAGATTTATGCATGGGTGCTTGATAGTGTCAGGGTAAAGCCTGACACTAGAGGCATTCCTGAGATTTCAGATACAATTCATCAGATCAAGAGGATTTGTGATGAAGTTAGATCAATCATTTATATCAAATCATAATTGTAATGAGTTTTGTTCAATTAATCGCTTAAATTACACTAATTGCAATGATATTGTGTTGATTAATCGCACTAAAAAGAATTTACTTTGAGACTGATATGACTCCCACTGCTTTCAAAATCATATGCAAGGCGCAATCCCATAAACCCAAAAGTAGCATAGTGCTCCATTTAAAAATAAATTTAGCTTAAGTAAGTTCAGGAAGTTGGATGTGATATAAAACTAGGCTATTAAAATTGTTAGTCTTTGTGGTCAATAAAATATGTGCTTAAAGGATTTATCATATGCTAAATTCGTTTAAGCACATATTTTCATTATAATAGCTCAATATGCCGTATAGCAAACAAGCTTTAAAGTCCAACCATTTATCATAAAACCTATAACCATGGGTGCAGAGACATCTATACCTGAAAAAATCCCTCTTTTAAATACTTTTACGTCCAAACATAGATGTACTTGCCTTACCAGGAATGGGAGTGATTGAAGCAATCCTTCTTTATTTAGGGTTATACCACCCAATTGCCCTTGCCATTATCTATATGGTAGCACTGCCTCTTTCTTATTCTGAACCTTTATCTCAGGGTTAGCAAGTTCATGGCTTTCTATTACAAACTGGAATAAAGTATATCCAGTCCCTGAAAATTTGACCACAAGTTTTACAAGGAATACCTACCGCGTTATTATTACTGGGAGCTTTGTCATTTTCTTTATTGATGAAAGGTTATTAGACATTGGCACGGATGTTTTTCTTCATAAAACAAGATTACATGACTTATAAAGAAGTAATAAAACCAAGTCAAGTTCAAACAGTGACTGCGACTAACCATGCGCCCATGAGTTACCCTATGGTTCCATTGCCTAAGAAATTAACATTAGCTGAGGTAAAAGGAGGACTTACATTGTTGGGGGCGCAATTCAAAGAATATCCTGAGAACTACACATATAATGCACGGAAGGTAATGGGGTGGGTTCTCAGCTCTCTGGAGATGCTTTGGGTTGGTTTACCAAAGCGTTGGAAGAAAATGAGAACTTGTGCATGAATTATGAAGAGTTTAAAAGCCAGTTGCTGGCTGTAGCAACTCCTGTTAGTACCAGATTACAAGCACATATTGCCTTTATGAGCCTTTGGGGGGAAGGCCAAACTGTTGAGAAATATACGAAGAAGTTTCTGGGTATTTTCAGGATGACTGAATTAGACGATGAATTGGGAGCACATTACTTCAGACAAGGGTTAGGAAGTCATAAGTCAGATTTAATCAGACACCACCCCATCACCCTGCCTTTAAAAGAATTGTTTGGAATCATTGCAAATCTGTTTATGGGATGAACTCCCATGTGGCAAGAGTCTGCTTACAAAAAGCAAATATCTAACATGAAACATGAAGAATATCAACGTCATTACAAGGAAAAATCGTGCTATCCTTGCCATAATCCTGGTCATTTAGCATTACAATGTTCAAAAAAGGTAAAACTTCATCAGTCGCCTTTGCAATAAAAATGAAACTCAATCCAACCCTTTTTTGCCTATACGTTTGATGATGAGAGACAATATATTCCATACTGAGACTTTAATGGATAGTGGAACCTCCTGGAACTATATATCAGAGGAAATGGTAATAAAGTTGGGGTTGCAACTGGGACTAGGACACTGACCATACCCCTGGGAAATGGGGAGCATTACATTGCCTACTATTGTGCACATTTCATAAGTCTATTAGTCAGTTCCCTAAAAGTTGATTGGATTTTGGCTTCTAAAGATTATACACCAGCCTGTAATCCTTGGCTTTCCATGTTTGACGCCAGATGGGGCTCCAACATGACTATGGCAGAAACACTGTCACAGTCAAAGTGGATGGAAAGAGAGAAGAATGGGCGTTGAGTAAAGGTATGTTTCCAGGGTTGTATGCTGCGGAATCTCCCAAGGTTCTATTGGAGGAATGTAATGGAATGATTCCAGCATACCTTAAAGCATGGTCTGAAGTGTTTAGCGAAGAAGAGGCGAAGATTCTGCCATCCCATAGCCTTTTTGTTTATTCAATAGGTTTGGTAGAAGGGAAGAAGCCTACTCATGAACCATTATATATCTGCAACCAACTGGAACAGGTGGCATTATGCGAGTACTTGGATACTATGTTGGAAAAAGGTTTCATTTGAGTGTCGCGGTCTCCATGTTCATCTCCACTAATATTTGTAAGCACGAAAGATGGAGGTTTGTGACCCTGCGTAAATTATCAAAAGTTGATTGATATCACCATCAATAAACGATACCAGTTACCTGATGCTGACTACTTAAGCGATCAGTTTTCTGGGGCTACTATCTTTTCAAAGGTGAACCTGAGGGATGCCTTTACCCAGATCAGGATTAAGGAAGGTGATGAATGGAAAACGGCTTTCAAGACGCGGTTTGGGTTGTTTAAGTATCTTGGAATGCCGTTTGGCCATTGCAAGGCACCAAATACATTTCAACAATTGATCAATACAGTTTTTGGGTAAGTACATGGACCAGTTCTGCGTGGCTTAACTAAAAGATATTTTGTTGTATAATAAGTCTCAAGGGAAACATCTTTGACATCTTCAATTGATCTCTAAGAAATTCCAGGAGTGTAACCTTCATGTCAAGCTTTAAAAGTGCGAGTTTGCTCAGGAAAAAGTTAAGCTTCTTGGTTATGTTGTGGGAAGGAGTGGGTTTACCATGGCATCTAGCAAAGTGGATTCTATCACATCTTGGCCTACGCCTAATAGCTGGAAGGAAGTTGCAATTTTTTTTGGGTTTGGCAAACTTTTGTACGAATTTTATCAAAAGCTTTTACTCTATTGCATTACCCTTGACCCAGCTCACATCAGAAAATATTCCTTATAAATGGTCCCAAGAAGCGGGAAAAAATCTTTTTCTTGTTTTAAAGTCTGCCTTTGTTTCTGAACCAGTGTTGTCCATGCCCAACTATGATAAGCCCTTCGTGATTGAGACTGATGATTCTGGATATGAACTTGGGGGGTTTTATTGCAGGAAGTGGATGATAGTAGGCTTCATCCCATAGCCTTCTATTCCAAAAAGTTTATACCTGCTGAATATAACTATCCAATCTATGACAAAGAGATGCTAGCAATTGTTCAGACCCTTAAACACTGGCAACGGTACTTGTGTGGGCAGAACATCCCGTGAAGCTAATGACTGACCAAAAGAACATGACATACTTCTTTACTCCGCGACAGCTAAATCAGCAGCAAGCTAGATGGGCCCTTACCCTTGCTGATTATGGCTTGGAAGTGTGGATAAAATCCTGGAAAGCTAATGTGGTCCCAGATTCCTTAGGTTGTCGACCTGACTTGATGCCTGCAGAAGGGGAGTCACAAAATATAACACACAGGTTTTACTAAAAACATGGAAACCAATGGATCAGCTCACTCACATGATTTTGATGAGACGCGAGGATAATATTTTGAAAGCCCAGAAAGAAGATGCGTTTTGTCAAGGTGTGAAGGCTGACCTGAGTCAGTATTTAAATATTAGATGGTACCTCAAGGTATACTCTCTAAAACTGCATTTGATCTGTTGGAAGAAATACCTGTATGTGCCTAAAGGGTCCCAACGATTGGAAATATTACGTGATTACCATGACTCAGGAATGGCTGGACATCCTGGACGAAATAAGATGGTAACTCTCATCCAGAGAACTTACCGCTGGCCTGGGATGGTTAGAGATGTTAGTAAGTACCTGGCTGGATGTAAGATTTGTGGGCGTACTAAGGCTAGGAGGGGCCATCCTGAAGGTCAGTTAGAACCGTTGAAATTTTTTCATAATTCTTAGGAATCAGTTACCCTAGATTTCAATGTTGAGCTACCTCAGTCTTAGGGGTATATATTCAGTTTTAGTGGTAGTTGACCGTTTCAAAAAAATGGCTCACTTCATTCCTACGACCACCAATGTCACAGCCAAAGAGACAGTCTAGCTATCTATAAAAAGGTCTTCATATACCACGGAATACCCAAGGAGGTTATCTCTGACAGAAACCCACGGTTCACTTAATGCTTTTGGAAGCAGGTTATGTCAGATCTTTGAATTAAGAGATGTCTATCTACTTCACATCATCCCCAAAAAGATGGACAAACTGAGCGGGTTTATCAGGTGCTGGAGCAGTAATTGAGAGATTACGTGAATGCTTAACATGATAATTGGGTTGAATTATTACCAATGGCCCAGTTTTGTTACAATAACATGGACCATGCCTTTATTGATGTCACCTTTTAAAGCTAATTATGGCTATGCCGTGAGTTGGGAACCACTGCCAACTACTGAAGTGAACAATCCATCAGAAAGATAATTTCTGAAGGATGTTCATCAGACCCATGCATTATGTCAAGAAAATGTAACTCAAGCAGTGCAGACATACAAGATTTTTGAAGATAAAAAAGAGTGCCTGGGAAGACGATGGAAGTTGGGAGTGAAGTTTATTTTGATGCTCGCAATGTTCCATTGGATGTACCATGCCAAAATTAGCCCATCAGCGTGTAGGACCATATAAGGTAAAGGAGGTCATTGGAAGGTTGCCTACCAAGTTTCTCTACCTGAAAAAATAAAAATTCATTATGTTTATCATCAATCACTCTTGTACAAGAAGGATGGTAGTTCCTTACCTCATCAGAAAGTTAAAAGCGCTGCCCCCCTCTGATTGATAGTCCATATCCAGAGTATGATGCAGAGGCTGTCATTGGCAGATGTAAGCATTGTGGGACAATGCAATTTCTGGTCAAGTGGGCTGGATATCTTGCAGAAGAGAGCACTAAGGACTGAGGAGAACTTAAAGAATGCAGGCAATCTGTTAAAAAAATGGAAGAAGCAGGCCTTGCAGGTAGCTTCTTCCCTGGTGGGGGATGATGTTAGGGTAAAGCCTGGCATTAGAGGAATCCCTGAGATTTCAGATACAATTCATCAGATCAAGAGGATTTGTACTGAAGTTAGAACGATTATTTGTATATCAAATCATAATTTTATAAGTTTTATTCAATTAATTTCTTAAATTACCCTGATTGCAATGATATTGTGTCGACTAATCGCACCAAAATGAATTTACAATGAGACTGAGATGATTCTCACTGCTTCTAAAAATCATATGCAAGGCGCAATCCCATAAACCCAAAAGTAGCATAGTGCTCCATTTAAAAATAAATTTAGCTTAAGTAAGTTCAGGAAGTTGGATGTGATATAAAACTAGGCTATTAAAATTGTTAGTCTTTGTGGTCAATAAAATATTATCATATGCTAAATCCTTTAAGCACATATTTTCATTATAATAGCTCAATATGCCGTATAGCAAACAAGCTTTAAAGTCCAACCATTTATCATAAAACCTATAACCATGGGTGCAGAGACATCTATACCTGAAAAAATCCCTCTTTTAAATACTTTTACGTCCAAACATAGATGTACTTGCCTTACCAGGAATGGGAGTGATTGAAGCAATCCTTCTTTCTTTAGAATTATACCACCCAATTGCCCTTGCCATTCTCTATATGGTAGCACTGCCTCTTTTTTATACTGAACCTTTATCTCAGGGTTACTAAGTTCACGGCTTGCTATTACAAACTGGGATAAATTAGTACCAGTCCCTGAAAGATAAGGATGTTTTGAGCATTAAGCATCACAAGATACCTTTCCTTGTATGCAGTATCTACCCGTCTTTTTCCATCAGAGTTCTCCTTATAATCTTGCACTGCCGCCTCCAAATTTTATGCAACCCCCTGGTGTACTTTATTGATAGTGTTAGAAAAGTCCACCATCGCTTCAACTTTGGATTCACAGCTGGGCTCCATGTTGATTTGTGTGGTTAAACCTAAGGTTGGCGAAAATGGGGAACAACCAAAAGACGCATGTTGAGTGTTGTCATAACTAAAATGGGCCATGGGAAGGTGAGAAACCCAATCTGAGTGATACGCGGTGGTGTAACACCGCAGGAATTTTTCCAAATACTGGTTCTCTCGTTCAGTATGCCCATCTGATTTGGTATGATAGGCATTCAAACGGCAGGGGCGAATTTGAAGAGTCTTACACAACTCTTCCCAAAAAAGAGGTAAAATGAGCCCCTGATCACTAATTATATCCTGGGGCACCTCATGAAGGGCGAACATGTGAGATAAAAATAGCCTAGCCATCTCCGCCGCAGTTACCATAGTACTACAGGGAATAAAGTAGGCGAACTTCATAAAACTGTCCACCACTACCATAATGGCATCATAGATATCAGACACAGGTAACTCACAATGAAATACACTGATAGAGAAGTCCAAGGCCCTCAGCCCTTTGAACTGGAACCAGCAACCCTGCGAGTGGCTGTGAATTTGTTTTATTTGGCTGCAGACCAGGCACTCTTTACAATACCTGGCAACTTGAACGGCTAACCCCTTCTAATTATAAGTATGGTAAAATAGTTCTAGAGTCTTCACCTTTCCAGGATGTCCTATGGTGATCCCATTATGATGGTCACAGATGATTTTCAAACGAAATGGTCCAGCAGGAACCCATAGGTGATCCTGAAACCACACCATACCATCCTTCACGTGGTACACTCTAGTAATATCTTCCTGATTCAGCTTGCTCAAGGCGAGGACCATAGGATATTCCTATGACAAGGGATGTGAAAGGACCATCTTTCTGAACATACCATATTCCTGCTCATTTTCCAGAAGAGCAAGCGCTGACCTGTGGGTTGAGAGAAGGTATGTTGGGACATAACCTTACCCAGCGAAATCATCAGTTGAGTATTGTGTACCTCCACCTCCTTAAGATTTGGAGCTGATGCAGGGTTTCAGCTCAAAGCATCCACCAAACCATTTTAAATGCCTTTAGTAAACTCATAAGAAAACACAAATTGGGCCAAGGTCTCGTGCCAGCGTGTTTGCCAGGGGTCAAGACATGAGATGTGCGGTAGTACAGCAAGCATGGTGATCTTTACATAAGTGAAAGGGTTGGGATGAGCCATGCAGGTGATGACGCCAATAGTTTAGCGCCCCAACCATTGCTAATAACTCTTTATCATATTTAGCATAGTTCAACTCTGGTAAAGATATTTTCCTGGAAAAGTATCCCACCGGATGATCTATTCCATCTACGTCTACTTGTAACAAGGCAACTTCTATGGCAAAGATGAAGGCATCAGTAGCAACAAAAAACTATCTTTCAGGATCTATGTGGCAAAGGATGAACGTGGACAACAGGAAGCATTTTACAGCTTGTAAAGCATCCTGGAGGATGGGAGACCACCTGAGCATTTTAGCTCAACTCAGTTTATACAAGGGCGTTGCCACCTCAGAAAGATTGGAGTGAATTTCTTTAGGGACTTGAATGTACCCAAATTACTCCTCAAAAACTTGACCAAAGTTGTGGTAGGCCACTCATCAATCGCCTGATCCTTGTTTGGAGATATCATGTGGCCTTGGTCAAACATGACGTTGCCCAGGAAGGTGACTTTAGACTTAAAGAACTCGCACTTACTGATTTTCAGCGTAAGTTTGGCCGCCCTTAAACTTTCCAACACTTACCAAAGGTGTATAGCATGGGACTCTAGATCAGGGGGAGACTTCAGAATATGATCCCAGTAAGCCACTGCGCACACACTCAGCAGGTCCCCAAGGCCACATCAATATGACATTGAAAGATAGCAGGGGCATTTTTAAGCTTAATTGGCATAACCTGAAGCTGGAAAATTCATTTTTGATTTGGAACATGGTGAGCCACTCCTGGACCTTCTTGATCTGGACCTGATTGAACGCATTTAAGCAATCTAGTTTGGAGAAGACTTAGGCCTTCTCCACATAGAAAGTAATCTGAGAGCCTACAAGATGGTATGCAAATTTGGTACAGTGACATTATTCAGGCTCCCATAATCTATGCATGAGCGTAGAGTAACATCAGCTTTTTCCACAAAGAAAAGTGGGGAGAATACAAGAGAGGTACGCTGAAATATTGCACTTTTAGCTACTGTCCTTTGACGCAAATATAAAACGCTGCTTCCTCCCATATGGTCAAGGGGTAAATAGGAGAAGATAAACGCACCAGATCAACGGTGAGTTTGAACTAACAATTAAACTCTTAATTGAGCTGTCAGTACTTTGGCTGAAGCCGCATCAAATAAAATATTCAGCCCCTCCAAACAGAAAGGTAAGGGTACATCCAAAGAGGGCTTCAGCAGCGGAGCTAGACTGAGTGTGTTGACCTTTGGCCATTGGGGCAAATTGACCTGACAGTTCGCTTCATACATGGGGATAACTGAAATATGACCATTATTTAATGTTAATTATAATGTATTGTCTCAAATTAGTTCTGACGTCAAACTTTCGCCACCACTTCCAAAACTAATGGGTTACAAGAAGCTTTTGAATTCTTGGAAGTGGTCAGCTAAATGATATTTTCCAACTTGATAATCCACTAGCCCTAGAATCTTCAGCGTGAGAATACCTTGAGAAGCCCCTCCGTAACCATACCACCTAACAAGTAACTCAACTCTTAAGGTAGTCGGTTAGGTCTTGGTCAAAATATATTCTCAGATGCTCCAGTATCCTCCAAAATAGTTGTGCTAATTTTCCCTAAAGAAGATGAAAGGGTAGCAGTCAACAAAAATATCCATAATGGTCTTTATTCATATACAGATAACGCTAATACTTCACCAGAAAAGTCTTCATCAGGCGCAATCATGCCTCCAGGATTGTTTTTGCATCATATTATGGAGAGGGATAGTTGTCCACTCTTACTACTGAGGTCACATATCCCATCATATATTTAATAATTGCATAAGTATTTTATATTATAATAACTGTTTCTCCACCTCCTATGTTATGCAATTCATGGTAGAGGTCAAGCGCAGGCTCTCTGGTTTGATCTGGTACACAGAGATGGGGTCCACCTCAAAGCCGCAAGAGCCAATGAATGGCTTGTTTTTTTGTATATATTGTGCATTATAAAACACGTTTATGTGCATTAATGGGGTCCACCCAGATTTGGTGGCTGGTTATACATTGTTATCTAAGGCCATCATAACCAGGCCCTTCATTGATGACACTGCCTGCACCATCCAAACACAGAGTGGAGGGAAATCCATTCTTTAATAGATCGTTCTTATAGATTTGGGGCTAGACTCACTCAGACCCTTGAATTCCACCAAAACTGGGAGGGAATCATTTAGGAGCTCTGCCTCATTTAAGGAAAAATCATTTTTCGTGGGTGCCATATTTATAGGGGCTGTGGCAGGTGACATAATCGTGTTGGAATATACTGAAACGTCCATTTTAACTTTGGGGCTGAACCCCTGCTTGCCTTAAAATTTTGCCAAAAACAAAGGAATGGAAGGATAAGATTTCTCCTTTTTTTAAAAAGGTGCGCATATATTTATGTGGCTGATATATAGGGGCTACCCTGGGTGAAACAATGGAGGAAAAATTAGCTAGCCCCTTCTGTTTGGGGGTGGCGAAATTGTCCCAGAAAGCTTCAATCAGATTATCAAAGCCAGTGGGAGAAGCGAGACTCACTCGAGTGTCCATTACAGGGGCTTCCAAAACAACCTGGAAATTGACCTTCAGGAAATGATGGACACAGGTAAGCCTGAGACACAGGGAGATTCATAAAAACAAGGGCACATGAAACGCCCAACACCACGGTGCACAAATAAGCCACAGTAAAGCTTGGAAGTGGCAGCACAAGATTGCCCTGTCCTAAGGGTCGCTTCAAACTCTCAATGCTCTCAGACCCATAACATAGTTTTATAAATGTAAAACCCCCAGGAAGGTGCCCTGGGTTGGAGCTGACGCAGCCACTCAACTCCTGAAGGAGGGGATTCAGGGCTTATTTAATAAAGCATGAAGAAGTGGTGGGGACCTTAGAAACCTGAGCAACTGGGTTTTAACAGTCCATACCCACTATTTATCATTAAAAGGGTGGAAGTAATACCGCGTGCAGAAAAAAGAGAAACGCCTGGCTGGCACACCACCAACGTGAATGAGAACACTGGACAAGAGCGTCCCAACCAAGGTGCATAACCAAAGTGCCCAAATATCACTACAATAATATTCCACTCAGAATAATCTTTGGTGTGACCAAAAATTCGGTGGGCTTCTAATGTTAGGAGTGTGTCTGTAACGTTCCCGTTCCAGTATAGGTGGCGGGAGAGGCCTCACCCCACTACAAAGGAACACTTCTCCAAGTAAAGGATAGAAAAAAGCACCACCAAGTAGGACGGTGCAAAGAGAGTACCAAGCAAGGAGGGCACCCATTTGACTAAATTGGACTTGAGAAAGGTTCGCAAACAAAGCTAAACAAGTACATATAAAATACTAAAAATGAACGGGTTTTTAATATACCAGATGACCAATGAGAAAGTTGGTCTCGCAGAAACATATTTAAACACTGGGGGGAGCTGTCAATTGGAGGAAGTGGTGCTAAGCCTAGGTGAATCAATAGGCGCATGCTACCATCAGCTAGGGTCCTGTAACTTGAGATTGTCCAAACCTGAAATATAGATTCCAAATTGGCTCATCTGACTTTATAATTTCAAAGTGCAGAACGGGTTTCAAATCCCTATTCCTCAAAAAATCGTAATGAACCATCAGAGTTGAGGGCGTAGCTGGTGCATTTTAATGCCCTGGCTTTAAAGCCCAGCTGAGCAAAATGCACATCCCTAGGACCAACCTGGGCATACCTAGCCTGTAACCAGCGTTGGTCCAGGGTATGTTTCAAGTCAAGAAGACCTTGGAACTTGATCCTTTCTGGCCTCCTGACGATCAGCTTTGTCACTGCAGTCTGTCCCCTTAATTATGTCATGTAACCATGCCATTGAGAGTAACATGTAGCCTACTTATAATGTGCTTGGAGATTTTCCAATATTCAAACCGTTTATAATCACTTATGTCATTGGTCAAGTGCTCCTGAGCCACGGACTGTGTGGCAAAAAATGTGCTGAGCCTGATCGACTGCAGCTGGAACCTTAGGGTGAAGGCATGGGTCAATGAAAATGATGGCTTATACTCCAAGGTCGTTTCATATGGGGAGAAGCCTGTGGATGCCCGTGTTCCATCATTATATGCAAACTGGGTGAGAGGAAGGTCGTCCGCCCAGATATCCTGAGCAGCTGAAGCGTAGCACCACAAATACTATTCCAAGATCTGACTGACTCATTCAGTTTGATAATCTGACTGTGTATGGTACACAATGGAATGGCAGGTTTAATCTCAAGATTGTCAAAAGCTCATACCAAAACCATGTCATAAATTGGGTCCCGCGGTTGCTGACAATTCCTGTTGGAGTCCAAACATAAAAAACACATGGCGCATGAATAGGCGAGCAGTTTCTTTGGAATTAATGGCGGAGGAGCATGTGCTAAACAGGGAGATTATAGTGAAGCGGTCTACAATCATTATGACCACTGTGAACCACTTGGAGCTGATTAACTCAACAATAAAGTTCAAAGGCACCGATATCCTTGACCCTCTTCCTGCTGCATGGGGTGAAGAAGACCATTACTACCAGACCTGTCTGATTTTGCTTGCATGCAAGTCGCACAGTCAGTGATCCATGCCGGAATATCCTTTGACTAGACTGGCCAGTTAAGGTACACTTTAATAATTCAATGCATTTATTGTTCCCCTGGTGACTGGCTGCAGGGGGATCATGATTATCTTGAATGACTTTGGCTTAGAGAAGGGGAGGGCCCACAACCATGATCAAAACTGGATGAGCCCCTTCATCCAGAGAATAAAAGGAATGTTTTGAAGTTGGGAGGGACAACTTATCCAAAAGATCTATCCCTTCCGCAAATACCATCTGTGTTGCTAAAACCTGAAAAATCAAAGGCGTGTCCTGATTTAAGTATGCTACTAAAGCCATGGGAGGAATAATGGCCAAGATTTGAGTTGGCAGAATGACTGACCAGATCCGCCTCATAAGAGTTGGCTGGACAAAGTGTGAGACTGTGGCTAAGAAATTGGTAAGGACAAAAACGCTCCCTTCACATACTCATATTTTATGTCAAAGCTGCACAAATCACGGTAGATTTGAGCCTGCTGATGCGCCAACTTCTGTGGCATGAGGAGATAGAGGAGATCATGGTGGTTTATATGCACAGTCAACTCATGATGAGTGCCCTGCAAGGTTACTGCCAGCTCATTAAGGCCCACATCACGGCTGCCAACTCCTTGTCATAGTTAGCCCAGGATTTCCCAGTGGAGGAAAACTTGAGGGATAAATAAGCATCTGGGTGTCCAAACGCATCATGCTCTTGGAAAAAGACAGCTTAAACTGCTGCAGAAGACGCATTACATGCTACAATGTAGGGTTTGGGGGTCTGCGTGCTTAAGGATTAGAGGTGACAAGAATACCTTTTTGATTGAATAAAATGTCTGCTGGAACTCAGGCGTCCAGCGGAAAGGCACGTTTTTGCCTGCGAGAAGATGCAGTGGTTCAGCAACTGTGAGAGCGCTGGAGAGAATTTTTCAAAAACATTATGGTGTCCAAGAAGCTTCTCAATTGATTTTGGGTCTTCGAAGTTGGCCACCTGTGAATGGCATCCAGTTTGCTGTGTGGAATGGCTTACCCACCATCTAAGACGGGATTTCTCAAAAGTTGACTTCTTCCCAATAAAATTTGCACTTTAACGGCTTGAAAAACAACCAAGCCTTATGCA
Organism: Massospora cicadina; assembly: GCA_022478985.1. Classification (NCBI taxonomy): domain Eukaryota; kingdom Fungi; phylum Entomophthoromycota; class Entomophthoromycetes; order Entomophthorales; family Entomophthoraceae; genus Massospora; species Massospora cicadina. The sequence continues at coordinate 15,727 of JAKSZP010014689.1, forward strand.
GGACAGCCACTACCGCCTCCAGGTCTTTTACATGTTGTTCAGGGGAGGGAGAATGTACCAGGATGTCATAAATATATATGCAAACGCACAGGTGAACCGGAGTCATAAAGCACACTATTGATCATCCTTTGGAAAGTTGCGGGCGCATTTTTCAGCTCAAAAGGCATCACTCGAAATTGGAATATGCCTCATCAAGTCTAGATAGTGGTAAGCCATTCCTGACCTTCTGCTACCCAAATTTGATAAAAGGCACTAACAAGATCAAGGTTAAAAAACATTCATGACTTTGAAATCTCATTGCTGATTGTCTGTTCCAATGGCAGTGGGTAAGGATCGTGGATCGTGATATTGTTGAGATGGCCATAATCCATGCTGGGACATAGGTTACCATATTCAAACTAGGCAAAGACTATAGTTGAGGCAACAGGGGATGTCTCTTGGAATAGCTAATCCTTCTTGAGCATGTCATCTAAACATGAATTAAGGGAAGCCTCCTCCTCCTCTGTATGCGGGTACAGTTGGAAGTTTATGTTCACCACCTGTACCATTGTCCAAAAACCCAATTCAAACTCCATATTTGGGAAAGACGGTCCGCCTTCTCAGAATCAAAAATACTTTAATTTCTCATCAATGCTTATGTAAAATCAGACGAAAGACCTACAGGGGAAACGAGGGTTGAAATAAAACCGTGACCAAAAGCTTTGGTGAGGGTGTCCAGCAATTGAAACTCTCTCTTCACCTGATTGTTGGAGAAGGACAGCATGTTTTTATCCAGGCGGATTCTCACATGCTGCTGACACCACCAACCCACACCCAAAATTACTGGGAACACAAGGTTGGGCATGCCTGAAAAGCGATTGCAAAAACTAAACTGATGAACTGAGAAAGGTAATGGACGCCATATTTTGTAAAAGAGCTAGGAGGCCAATGAGGCGACTAACACCGCTGGACCCAGGTTTAAGTCTATATCAAGCTGCTGAGCCAACTCCATACTAATGAAGTTGCCCGCTGCTCTGGTGTCAACTAAGGCCTCAAAGGACACCTGGTGTGCTCCAATGCTACTTCTCATTGGTAATAAAAAGTATGCATAATTCTGTTTATTGGCAGATGCAGTCAATTCTGATGATACCAAAGAGTTTGCAACTAAATCAGGGAGAATAATAGGTTTCTCCAAAGGGGTAAAATTGGGTCGAACAAGGGGTTATATCACTTCCTCCACAGGCTGGTCTTTCTTCAACTTACAGACAGGTGAGGTGGAGCAAACCAATTTAGGCACGAGGGGCAGAATCAGGCCCAGGAACCAGTATAGATAATTATTTGGCTTCAGGATCAGAACCTGAGGCCAAGTCACAAATCCAATCAGAAAGTTACCGCTTTGAGGGTGGACCAAGGGGAAAGTAGAAGGTAATGGAGCAGTAAGACCATGACCAAATTCCCCCAAAGCCATCTGGGTGCTTTATATAATATTGGTAATTGACCAGACAATCAACAGAAGGCAAACTACTAACTGCTCATTTATATGAAAGATGGTGATCACTGCTTCAACCATATCAACTAGGAGGGCGAAAATGGCCAGAAAAAATGGACAGTAATTAAGTCAGGGAAGCGGCAGATAAAGTTTAGACTGGCCTGCCAGTTGGGATGCAAAACACCCAAAAAGCGAGACAAAATGCCAGTGGCATTGACACTCAAAATGACATTAAATTGTGTGGGTAATCTTCTAAGGAGTGCCAATGGGATGCAAATGAGAAAAGAAACTGGAAAAAACCAGGCTGCTGCAGCCTCAAGGCCAATGGTTTTGGGCGTAGGGAGCTGTGAGATTTGGAAAATTCCATAAAGTTTGTGACATGATAACCCCAATTGACTAGTATGGGGACTAGTTAATAACATGACTGGTACAACCTGTTGATACGAGGCCTGAGGGGCCACAGTTCAGATGTCACAGGTGTTTGGAAAAGAAAAAAATTTAAACTTAATTAAGAAATTGAACTATAGAATAACATTTAATGAATTTAAAAATAAAAGAATTGACCATCAATTTTTTAGTGTGTTACAACTTCTTAAATAGTTGATCTTTTTGGAATTAGCTTAGGAAAGAATGGGATTAAAACCCTCAGAATATGACCTAACCCAGCAAACTTTGAGTGAGGGGGGAAAATGAACTTATTTGGAACTGACTTCAAAAGTATTGGTGACAGACTGAGCCATTTTCAGTTCTTCCAAGGGCGCCCAAATTGTGGATTTACCACAGTTTTGACGATTAGAGCAACGGCGTATCACCTGATGAGTAACAGGAACCTCCTAAGGCCACCTCACGTAGGGGGTGTCCTAAGAGGTTGGGAATGGGTTTGGGGCACCCAACCAGCCCACACCTGGTCACTTTGGCATCCGTTTGACCAAGAAAGATTCATTGGATGAAGATTTCAATTTTTTCATGGAGGGTTCAACGCTGGCGGCTATTTTTGACAATGGACCAATGTCATTGGCGAGTTTCACCAAAGATTTGACAAAAGAAACTTTCTCCATCGAAGGTACACAGCCATTGGGCCTTGTAAATAATAGTTTGGTGCTCTAAGGCCTTGATGCCACAGGCTTGTTGTCATTGACTTCATTCAAACCTTTCAACCCATGAGGATACTAACTCTCCAATATCTTAATACAATTATATTTAATTTTCAGTACAATTTGGCTGAAGTTAATACTGGGATATGTGGTGGGGTCCTCAAAGAGTAAGCTGTGACCCACCACTCGTCCACCACATGGGTAAGGTTGCCCTGGGAGACAAGAGGGGCAGTTGGCCTTCTCAGACCTTTTTTAATGGGAAAGTGAACGCCACCCAGTCCAAGCGGAGCGGAAGAAACCCAAAGACTTACATTAGTACTAAATATGTCTTCTCTTTTTGCGCCAGGTGGTTAAATATGTCATCTCTTAATGATATAAGGCAAATGTTCACTAGGTATAGATAGATAATCAGATTTTATACCAAAGCTAAAAATAAACATGAATATTATTATACTATCATTAATAATTGTTTCTTGAGATAAAAAGGTATACTATTTGAAAACTAAGAACCAATTTGTTATAACTGATTTGATTATACAACGGAATATGAGAACTTATATATTTAGATTATACTTTAACTAATAGTTAGATAGCAGATTCAATTTGGAATAGTAATTATTTTGGCCAGCGGGCTCGGATTTTAGCTGTAATTGCCTACCAGATTGATTTATTAGTCAAATCCCTAATCACTGCTTGCACAATTTCTTTTTTTAGCACTAGTGGTGCCCAACCCAGAAGGGGAGCCGCCATGCATCTTTGTTTGCAAATGAGCCAAACAAAGGGATTATTAAACATTAAAAGATTGCTAATATGGCACACCAGCTAACAGCCTAGGAAGCCATATCAGAAGGTGAGGAATCTTTGGGGAAACTTTTGTACTGTGCTCGCTTTAGCTGGCAGACCATGGTGGACAACATTGGGACAAGAGCATTAGTGACATGAGGCATAAGGAGGTATAATCGTATGTTTTCTTCGTTTATAAGGCTGGTGGTATCCATTGCCTCAACCCACTTGCATAATTTCTTTTACTTAAATTATAGGCTACAGATTCTGTGGCCTTGATTATTTTATTGCCTCGTAATTTCTTTTAGAATAATTTTTTATGTTGCCCCATGCTGGCTTAAAAACATAATTAATAGGGTCCTTATATATATTATAACCATCCACCAGTAATCCAATTACATCTTATATATTGCATCTTCTTATGGAAATCTCCAAGATTAGCTTTTGCTTCCCTGGCTTAATTCAGAAATCACAATTTTAGTCTAACATATTTAGAATGCTGATTAATACCCATGTAAAGCACCAATAAAAACTCTGGTTGAGAAAGCGTACCTTAAGAGGATTTCCATTTAAAAGGGGATCTTTTCCTGAAGAAGCTGTGAAGAGTCTACCTGGAGTATTACTTGATTAAGCCTGTGAGCCACTGGAAGTATTTTATACTAAATGGTGCTCACTTGTTAATTACTTATGAAATTTATTGCTGTAAATAATGTTTCTTATGTTAAGCTTTGTTCAAAATTACTGTCTTCAAATAGTATTTTGTGCTTATAGTGTATTATTATGTGCAGTTGAGAAATAATAGTCAGCACTGTTTCCACCATTTAGTGCTCACTACAGTGGGCTACACCTTGTTTCCCTGACTATTTTGTTATTAAATATTAATTCAGACTATCCATTATAGGACTACCTCAATCTGGAGGTAAAACTATAACCTGATTAAGAATGGTTGGCCCTGAGGTCCAGCCAAGTTCTTCTGATTAGATTTGTCAATTATGTGTGGAATTGAAGGCTCACATTGGCATATTTCTGATATCCTACTAGGTTATGATTTTAAAGTGTAAGACTTAGTAAACAATATGGAAATTCATCATTGCTGCCTTGATGACTTTGATAGCAATAAGGACGGAGCTGTTCACTCCATTACTGATTTTTACCAGATGCTTGAATTTTTACATATGGAACTTAATATTTAAGGATAAAAAATATGGTCCATAGTAAGCAAAACAGTGCTTTGAAAGTAATCTCTGAATGCTACCCAAATGATTGCTAATATTAAAACACATTGCAGGCGGAATGCTGTTATTTTAGTAAAATGATAAATCAATAAAATTAGAGAATCATCAGGGTTTTTGCAAGGGTGATTAATTCCAGTTAATTTAATAACCCTTCCAATGGACCATGATAGTAAGGGTGAGGTGGAGCAGGTTATGTGTAACTTGCCTGCTGTTTTCCCCTCCGTTCTGACTGTTGGAGATTCTGCACATCCTGTGTAAGGAGAGTGTCTGTAACTCTCCCATTCCCAGTGAGGTATTGCAAGGTGCACCGCCACACCGCCAGGGAACTAATCATTAGTAAGATGATAAGAAGAGAACTTTGGAGGATGCCAGAGAAGAGGGGACCCAGGGCAAGGGTGTGCAGAGCGGTATATAATATGAGATACAATATTAATAACAAAACTTTATTGGACCTCAATGGGGATCTACGACCAAGTGAAGATTGGTACAGATGTGCTTGGGTGTTTGGTCTGGAGGGAACCAGGCGGCCCAACAGTGCACCATATAGGAAAATAATTTTGTGAAAGTACAATGACCAACACTATTAAAGACCTCCTTGAGGAGTCCACGCACAGGAGCGCCCAAGGAACAATGTAAAAACTTAAACTAATGGGGGATTTACTAATATAAATTTGACCAACGAGGAAGGTTGTCTGAAGGATAAATATTAAAACATCAGGGGATATTTGTCAATTCGCAGAAGTGGTGATAAGCCTAGATGAATCAAAAGGCGCACACTTCCATCAGCCAGTATACTATATCTCAAGACTGACCAGACTTGAGTTATTGATTGGAGACAAAGCCATCCCAATTTGGAAATATCAAAATCAAATGGGTTTGAACCACATTAACTGATCAACTGAACTGTACCATCCCCATTAATTGTTTAACTAGTGCGTTTTAACGCCACTGCCATAACACAGGGCCGAGCGTCATGCACATCCCCTAGACTGACCTAGACATATCTGGCCTGAACCTAGCGGTGGTCCAGGGTGTGTTTGAAGTCAGATAGGCATGCTAATTTCATCTTTTTTGGCCTCCTGACGACTAGCTAAATCTTAGCATTTAATACCCTCAATTATATTATCAGGCCATAACATTACCCTCCCATATTTCTGGGGCTCCACCTCTTCTCCAGGGGTTTTCGCCAGAGAAAAGTTCTTGTGGGGTGGGGCCAACTTCATAGCGGCGATGTTTTGCTGATATTTGGGTTCTGCAGCCTTAGGGAACCGCTTGTGGAAAACAGATCAAATCCTAGGCATGAGCTCAGTCGCACACTGGTACCCAACTATTTTAGCTGCATCAAATCCCTTCCAGGATACCAGGTACTCAGGCCTTCTCTTTACTCGGTGGGAGGTTACAATCTCATCCACTTCTCACTCTGGCGCCTCATTCATGAGATAAGCTGTAAAAAGTTACTGGTGGTTGTTATTGGCAAGCAACCTAGTAACTTTTTTACTGAACAGGCTCAGTTTCCTCGTGCACTTCGTCACATTGTATAGTAGAATGAATTATTAATTATTAATAGTATGGAGACTATTATCTGAAGTTGAGTATGAATTATATTTTGGCCCAACGCTTGGAAGTATTCCCGATTAAATACTTGTGATGTCATACTTGTAGGGATTTGTTCCCTTCCTCTTGTCCACCCAATCTTTGCTGAGATACCCCGGTGACAGTCCCTTCAGTCCAACACACAGTTGGCAGATATCCCCTGATTGTGGCTCCTTCTTCTCTACATCCCTGTACAGATTCTACTCTTCTCTCTGAGAGTCTTTCAATTATTGCCCACTGCAATAATATCCTTGAGACAGAACACCACAATGGAAGCTGATGATAGGTTAACTATGTTTAAATGGATAACTTAGAATATTTAATAAATGCTGTTTTTTAAATACTGTTTTTGACTGTCTTTATTATAGTGAATCCTAGGGAATATATATATAGCGGGGAATTCAGCTGTCTAACCCTTGGTTGACACCTCTTCGATGAAACAGCAGCTATTGCCATTGAATCACCCATCCTCATCTCAGCAGCAATGGTATTCCCCATCCTGGCTAGGATTCCATCATTGGACATTATCAAGACCTAAAACGGAAAGTGTTAGAACGTGTCCCTAATGTTTTCCTCTAAATCCAAGACAACCAATCATATTTGGCTAGCAACCTGCTTAGGTAATGAGAATTATTACCCATTATGGCAGGTCACTCACCAACCGATTGATTTGCTAGTTGCAGGTGGCATTAATTGCCTCGCAACTTGCTATTCATTTCCGATCAGTTGGTGATGGAACTTAACTGATCTCAATTGGTACATCTGATAGTTAATCACTATCAGATGCCCCTATTTCATCAGAAACTCCGCCCAATGGGATCTTGTTTATTTTTTCAGATCGATCCCTAATGGATACAACCAGGTAAATATCCCAAAATCCCAAGAACTTAGTTACTCCAAACTTGGGCTAACCGATTTCCAATTCACTTAACCTTAGGGAATTTTCCCAAGCAATACCAGGTAATCTAGAAGGCTGGGAATATGGGCAAAAATCCCAACACATCCCCCTCTTGACTAGATTTCCAGCGAGAAAAGGACCAGGCATGAGAACAACGCCTCAGACACTTGTTCAAATACTTCGTTGATTCAAGCGGAGTACACTCATCAATGCTCAACGCTGCTCAGGACAACCTTCAGCATATGGCGTTCTTCCTCTTCCTCCTCGCTACTGTCTTCTCAGAGCGTGGTCCCCCATGACCTACTGTCATGCCGGGCTGATTGATTTACTCATGATAATATTAGTCCTGGGATCTGGTTATCCCCCCATCAGGGTATATGACCCTCTGTCATATTCAGTATTCTTGGTCCAGCGTCCTTGATTTCCTTATTTTCTCCTCATCCTAGACAAGAGACTCTTGCTATTGAAGTTCATTTCGTGGCTCAATTAAGAATACTTATTTCTTATTCGCCCTTGTTATTTCTCTCATAACCTCTTGGCCTAAGTCATTCCTAATTCTTATCTTTGGGCTTATCCCATTAATTTTGAGATTAATTTCTCTGAAATTGGAGCCTAATAGATTGTAGAGTACATAATGTCGACTTCCATAGAAGTCTGACATCCCCCTCTCATCCAGCAAATATGCCAAATTCCGAGTTGTGATACCAGCAGCTTCTGAATAGTTTGTCTAATCAAGACCTCCGTCTCTTCCAGAAGATGAGTTGGGATGCTTGGTGGAGCCTTTTCTATGGTCCTTCCAGGACTCATACGTCTAGTCTGACGCCAGCAGCTAGTCCTTCCATCGAATTATCAGAAATGGTAACTAATCCCTCGAAACCAGGTTGGCTTCATTTTGAACAACTCTCAGCCAACTCTTCCCTTGCAGTTGATTCCAGAGTTGGATTTTGAAAATCTCTTGGATTTGTCTCCCTTTGCTGATGCTCCAACCATCGTCATAGATGCTCTGGAGATTATTCTAGTTGCTCTTGATCACTCGTTTCATTCCAGGTCTGACCTGCTTCCTGAGTTCCTCTTCTGACTTGGTCAACATTACAAACCCGCTGTTCTGATCTCCAAGCTCACCATTGGTAACAGAATTCACTTTGAGCTCCCCTAAGATGAACTCAGGCCCAAGTCACCAAGGCTTTGACTCTAGCGCTGAATCCCTCTGTTCTTGATAACATACTGGATTGGGATATCGCCACTAATGCTCTTAGCTTTGCTGGCCAAGTTCTTCGAAGTTGGTCCACGAAGCTTCCAGCCTCACCTGGGTTTCACTGTTCATTCAGCTTTAGCTTCTGAGAAGCCCGTAGCCATCGCTTGCAGGATGCCATTTGCTCCCTGAACAACTATCTCTTCTCCAGTGCTTCCCATCAGTATCTTCCGCTGATGGCGTTGATAGGGGGCATGATTTGGCGACCCCCATCAAGCATCCATTCTTTGTTGCCAGCTTATATGTCTGGTGTTCTTGATGAAGCCTGTCATCAGGCGCTCAGGACTAATCTTCCAGCTCTTGTACCATATTGTGGTTATTCAAGGTTATTTGCTGATTGCCTCTTCTTATACTGTTGCTTACCTCCCCACTCTGGGGTTTTGCAATTGGCTTCATCTGACATCTCAATTTCCCTTCCCCTAGTCACTTTCTCGCAGGGCTCTGCGTCCACTCAAAAAATGTAGTTTCATGTAGGTCTCGCCCTCGCTAGCATCCAATCTCATATCAATTTTGACAGGCTGTTCCTTCCTACCACAATCCATCCTCCCTCCCAAGAGGCGACATAGGAGGAATCATCCCCATACTAAGGACAATTAATAAAAATAAAAATTATAAAATTATATTGGTTTTTCTCTATGTGGTTTATAATCTTTTTTTAATATCTTTTATTATTTTTTTATTTTTATTCTTCTTTTTTCTTATGGGACTTGACCTTGTTTCAGTACAGTGGTCCATCATTTTATTTATTTTCCCCAAACTGGGTCCTGGGTACTTAAACCTGCCAGTTTTCTATGGTTCAGAGGTCCTTTTTTCGGACTTAACCATCTAGATTGGTTCAGAGGCCTTTTTTCAGACTTGACCTAATCATCCAGACATGACCAAACTAATGGTTCATTGGTCCTTTAGAAACTCTTTTATCATTTTCACAATCCATCACTTTAGATACTTAGCATGGACTTGATTTACTATTCTTCCATCCAAGAGATTCTTGATGGAATAAGCATCAATCGCTGTCTTGGCAAGCACTTCAAATGGACCTGACCACAACGCCTCTAATTTGTTTCTTATCCAAAACCATGCTTATCACAATAGGCAACTCTTTCCCCTATTCAATATTTGGCTAAGGCTGGTCAGTTCTTGTCATCTGTCAATTTTGCTTATATCCTTTTCTTTAAGGTTGTATCAAATGCTTGCGATTGAATATCAATCAGGATATTCATTAGTTGGTTCAGGTATTGCTCGGTACTCATCCCTGTGTAGGTTCCACCACCAAATTATAAAATTGGTGGCAACGCGGTCTTTTTTCCGTATAATAACTCAAATGGCATCTTTCCTGTTGCCGTATGATGACTAATATTGTAGGAGAACGTTACCAAACTCAAGTATGTTCCACACGCAGAAGTTCTCCCTGTGACTAGCTTCCTCAGCGTTGCAGCCAGCGTTCCATTCACCCTTTCTACCAGTCCATTCGTCTCCAGCTGGTAAGATAAAGACATGACTCCTCTGATACCCATTATATCATTTAATCTCAGGATCACATGAGATGTGAAGTTGGTCCCATTGTCACTAAGCAGGACCTGCGGACATCCATGATGGTATACTACTTGATCCAGGATGAACTTCACAGTACTGGTAGCGTCTACTCTTGTTAGGGCCTTCATCTCAACCCATCTCATCAGATGGTCAATGGCAACTGATGTACTGACTCTCCCTGTGCTCATTGTCAGCGGTCCCATCACATTGATGGACACCATGTGCCAGTCAAATAAAGGGCGAACCAGTCAGTATCTAGTTGTACTCTTATGTGGTTTGTGCAACTGGCACTCCTCGCAACAAGCTAGATAATCTGCGACATTGTAGTTGATGGATTCCCAGTAACAGTAATGGCGAATATGATCAGTTGTTTTCCTCAGGCCTCCATGCCTGATAACCTTGTGAGCTTCTTACACTATAGCTGCTCTTTCTGACGGTTTTGGAAATAATAACTGCTTCCCATTGATTGTCTTAATACTTTTCCATCCATAGTCTCGGTGTTTTCCATCACTTTCTGAAGTGCACCTTGATTTCTCGGGGCTCATCCCCAATTTTTCTTTTGACCATTCTCTGGAATAGCTCATCCGCCTGCGAGTATACAATCTGGACCATTGGAAACTTCAATAAGCCTCCACGTTCTGGTGAGAAGCCCCTGCTTGATGAACAATCTCATAATCCTAAGCCTGGAGCTTAAGTGCCCATTGAGCCAGTCATCCTTCTGGATCTCTTAAATTGTGCAGCCAACACAGCAAAGAGTGGTCCGTTACCACCTTAAAGTGCATTCCATGGATGTACACCCTAAACTTCTTGCATGTGTAAATGACCGCAAGGCATTCATACTCAGTTATGGTGTAGTTCCTCTCAGTGGCTGAGAGTGTCCGGCTCACATATGCCACCAGATTTTTGTCCCCAAGTTCATCTACTTGGCTCAGTATGGCGCCAATTGCTATCAACAAAGCATCAGTTTGAAGAATAAACTCCTGATTTAAATTCAGATATTTCAGCATCAAAAAATCTATAAAATACTGGCATAACTCATCAAAGGAGTCCTGAGCCTCTTCATTCCATACAAACCCTTTTTTTGGATCCTTTAATAAATGGAATAATGGCTTGGCTATTCAGGCGGAATCCCAAATAACTCTTCTGATAGATTGATTCTCACAACTTATGCCAACAATCTCTTTTTGTCCTGATTGGCAGATTTTCCCCAGTATCAATCTAATGGATCACATCTTTTGTGCATCCCAAATCGTGATCATTTTTTGGGCAAATACTCCCTATTACTTTCCAAACAAGTCAAGCATCTCCTCTTGCTGGCCTTCCGTCAGATCAGCGAGTTGCTCTTGATCAGCTAATAGGTTGATACTCTTGGTTACCCCAGCCAATAATTTCATCTCATCAAGAGTGGAATTTCCTACGTTCAGATGTCGGGATTTCTCGTCATTTCTTAGGTCTGAAATTATAGACCATAAAATCGACATCTTAATATTTTATATATTTTTTGTCTTTTTCTTTTGCAATGGGACTTGCAACCTACAAAAATGTTCAGAGGTCCTTCTTTTCCCCTTCATTCAAACTGGGTCCTAGGTACTTAAACCTACCAGTTGTCATGGTTCAAAATAATATCCTCTTAAGATTTAACCATCCATTTGGTTCAGTGGTCCTCTTCTAGGACTTGACCAAAATCTCAGGACATAACCATTTTATGGTTCAGAGGTCCGCTGGGAACATTGCAACTATTTTCTCTTAGGCTAAATACTTCCAATTATTATTGACCTTTCTCACTATATGACTAGCAGCGCTGTTTCTTCAAGTATAGGCTATACTTGCAACTTTTGGAAATACTCTTGAATAAGACCTTTAATCCCAGCTGGTTATTTGTCCAACAGGCCCTAATTTCATCTCTTATTTAGGCAACTGGTGCTTTGGATCCTCGTATCTCATTAACTAACAGTTGCATCCAATTGTTCAGATCATTTTTCTCCTGAAAACGATTTTTGGCATTCATGGCCATCCTTAATTACACAGGTCGTTCTGGCCTTGTTAACTTCATCCAATTTCTCCTGAATTGATGAACTCGTCTCCAGTAACTTCTGATCATTGATTGAGTGTTATTGATTCAAATGATTTTCTCCACTGTCTTGGATTAATCATTTCTTGTTTTTTCCTACATATCTTCATTGGTATAGCAATCCAATTCTCCGGATTGATTTCTTCCTATTTCATCCAATGCTTCATCTATACACTCTCTCCTCAGGTATATTTAAAGCAGAACCTACTTCAACCTGAGTTGATCCTGGTGCTCCTTGGGACTATTTCCTGCGGACCCAATTTCAACCTGAGTTGGCCCTGCTGACTCCTGGGACTATTTCCAGTGGGCCCAATTCCAACCCAAGTCGGCCCTGTTGACACTTCATCTCAAGTAGATGTCTGGTGGAACTGGTTTCCTTGCAGCTCTATACAGTTCCATATCTAGGCATCAAGTCCTTTTCCCTGTACTTGAGTATCTTCATTTTGCTTCACTTGGAGCTCCACTTCTGAGCTGGGTGAACGCCACTGAATGTGATCCTCTTCACGTTCTATCTTTGTTACTTCCTTCAGTAACTTAATTCCAAACTTGGAAACATCTTCATAGAAAATCATTTTCTATATTCTTTAACTCGACTACCCCTGTAGAGAGCACCAACTTGTAAAAATTTACTTTTGTTGTTATTGGCAAGCAACCTAGTAACCTTTTTGCTGCACAGGATTGGTTTCCTCGAGCACTTCGTCACATTGTATAAAGGAATGAATTATTAATTAATAATAGTATGGAGACTATTTTCTGAAGTTGAGTATGAATTATATTTTGGCCCAACGCTTGGCAAGTATTCCCGATTAAATACTTGTGATGTCATACTTGTAGGGATTTGTTCCCTTCCTCTTGTCCACCCAATCTTTGCTGAGATACCCCAGTGACAGTCTCTTCGGTCCAACACACAGTTGGCAGCTATCCCCTGATTGTGGCTCCTTCTTTACATCCCCGTTCAGATATTTACTCTTCTCTCTGAGAGTCTTTCAATTAATGCCCACTGCAATAATATCCTTGAGATAGAACAGCACAATGGAAGCTGATGATAGGTTAACTATATACCAAATGGATAACTTATAATATTTTACTAAATGTTGTTTTTTAAATACTGTTTTTGACTGTCTTTATTATAGTGAATCCTAGGGAATATATATATAGTGGGGAATTCGGATGACTAACCCTCAGTTGACACCTCTTCGATGAAATGGCAGCCATTGCCATTGAATCACCCATCCTCAACTCAGTAGCAATGGTCTTCCCCATCCTGGGTAGGATTCCATCATTAGACATCCTCAAGACCTAAAACGGAAAGAGTCAGAAAATGTGTCCCTAACGTTTTCCTCTTAATCCAAGCGAACCAACCATATTTGGATAGCGACCTGCTTAGGTAATGGGACTTATTACCCATTATGGAAGGTCACTCACCAACCAATTGATTTGCTAGTTGCAGGCGGCATCAATTGCCTCGCAACTTGCTATTCATTTCCAATCAGTTGATGATGAAACCTAACTGATCCCAATTGATACACCTGATAGTTAATCACTATCAGATGCCCCTATTTCATCAGCAACTCCGCCCAATGAGATCTTAAGTATTTTTCCAGATCAATCCCCAATGGATACGACCTGGTGAATATTTCAAAATCCCCTGAATGTAGTTACTCCAAAACTCGGGCCAACTGATTTACAATTTTCTTCGCCTTAAGGAATTTTCCCCTAGCAATACAAGTTAATCTAGCAGGCTGATTATATGAGCAAAAATTCCAACATAAGCAATAGGGTCTCTGTGGGAGCCCTCAAAAAATGTCATCTTGCTTTCATGAAAGACTGAAAAGATATGGAACGAGGGTGGGAGATCCAACTGGTATGAGGCGTGTCCCACCTTTCTGACAATGCAGTAAGGCCCAATCCTCTTTGGTCCCATCTTTTCCATGGCTGCTTTATACCAATGTTTTGAGCATCAGGAATTACTGGATCCCCTTCCTTGTACGCAGGATCCACCCATCTCTTTCCATTGGCGTTATCCTTATATAATTGCATAGCTGTCTCCAAATTGGTGGAAACCCCCTGGTGTACTTTCTTGATAGTCTTAGGAAGCTACCACCGCTTAAAATTTGGATCCACAGATGGGCTCCATGTTGAAGGCGGGGATAAACCCAAGGTTGGCAAAAATGGGGAACAACTAATAGACGCATGTTGAGTGTTGTTATTGCTAAAATGGGCCAAGGGAAGGTGATAAACCCAATCTGAGTGATACTGGTGGTGTCACAGCACAGAATTTTCCAAACACTGGTCAACTCGTTTAGTATGCCCATCTGATTGGGTATGATAGGCAGTCAAATGGCAGGGGCGAATATGAAAAATCTTATGCAACGCTTCCCAAAAGACAGAGGTGAACTGGAACCCACAATCGCTAATTAATCCTTGGAGGACCCTGTGAAGTGCAAAAATATGAGTGATGAAGAGCCTTGCCATCTCAGTCTCAGCTAGTGTGGTTCTTCAAGAAATAAAGTGGGTGAACATCGTAAAATGGTCCACCACTACTATGATGGCATCTTAGCCATCATATACAGGTAATTACACAATAAAATCCACCAATAAAGAAGTCCATGGTTCTTCAGTCTTTTAAACTGGTACTGACTACTCCGCTAGTGGCTGGCTATTTTGGCTTTATTTAATTTCAGACCAGGCAATCCTTACCATACCTGGCAACCTGCGCGGCTAATACCTTCCAATTGTAAGTTCACCAGACTAGATCTAGAGTCCTCGCCATTTCAGGATGGTTAACGGTGATTCCGTCATGTTGGTCCCAGTTGATTTCCAGGAGAAGTGGTCCTGTGAGAACCCATAGGCGCTCCTGAAACCACAGCATTTTATCCTTCACATGATAACACCTGGTAATATCTTCTTGATTCGACTTGCTCTTGAGAGGTCCATACAATACTCAGCTGACAACGAATGTGAAAGGATTAACTTTCTGAACATCCCATATTACTCCTCATTTTCCAGAGGAGCAAGCGCTGGCCCGCGGGCCAAGGGAGAGGAAGTTAAGACACAATCTTGCCTAGAGGAATCACCAAGTGGGTGTTGTTACCTCTAAATCCTTAAAATTGAGAGCTATTGCAGGGTTTCAGCTCAATGCATCCGCAAAACCATTCTTTTTGCCCTTTGTAAACCTATAAGAAAATAAAAATTGGGCCAGGGTCTCATGCCAGCAGGTTGGCCGTGGGGCCAATACATGAGGTGCGTAATTGTACAGCAATGCACGATGATTTGTAAAAAAGTGGAATGATCGGAAGAGCCATGCAAGTGATGACGCCAATAGGTAAGCGACTTAACCACTACCAACATCTATTTGTCATAAACGGCGTAGTTTAACTCTGGTAGAGACATTTTCCTGGGTAAGTATCCCACCAGATGATCTGTTCCATCTACGTCGACTTGTAACAAGGCAACTGCTATGGCAAAGATGAAGGCATCAGTAGCAACAAAAAACCATCTCTCAGGATCTACGTGGCGAAGGATGAACGTGGACAACAGGAAGCACTTTATCTCTTGTAAGGTATCCTGGAGGATGGGAGACCACTGGAGCACTTTAGCTCTACTCAGCTTATACAGGGGCGCTACCACCTCAGAAAGATTTGGTGTGAGCTTCTTTAGAATGTAAACGTCCCCAAAAACTCCTCAATTCTTTGACCAAAGTTGTGATGGGCCACTCATCAATCTCCTGCTCCTTGTCTGGAGTTATCATGTGGCCTTGGTCAAACATGAAGTTGACCAAGAAGGTGACCTGAGACTTAGAAGTCTCACACTTAATGATTTTTAGCGTAGGTTTTGCTTCCCATAAACTTTCCAACATTTACCAAAGGTGTATAGCATGGGACTCTAGATCAGGGGTGCTTCAGAATATAATCCATGAAAGCCACTGCGCACACGCCCAGCAGGTACCCAAGGACGCATAAATACAGCATTGAAAGATAGCATGCGCATTCTTAAGCCCAAAGGCATAACCTGGAACTAAAAGATTCCTTATAAGATATGGAAAATAGTTTGCCAGTCCTGGCCCTTCTTGATCCTGATATGATTAAATGCAACCAGGCAATCAAGTTTTAAGAAGACTTTCGCCTTCTCCACATAGCGGCAATTTGGGAATCCAACGGGATGGGGTGAAAGTCTAATACAGTGATATTTTTAGGTTCCCATAATCTCTGCATGGGCACAGAGTACCATTAGCTTTCTCCACAAAGAGAGATGAGCATACCGTGAAGGTACAGAGAACTATCGCGCCTTTGGCTAAGTGCTCCTTAACCCACACATATAATGCCGCTTCCTCCCATACAGTCAAAGGGTAAAAGGGAAAAGATATCCGCACCAGATCAACGGTGAGCTTGAACTGCAATCAAACTCTGAATGAGCTGTTAATATATTGGCTGAGTTCGCATCAAACGAAAACTTCAGACCCCCAAAACAGGAAGGTTTGGGTACCTACAGAGAGGACTTCAGCAACTGAGCAAGACTGAGAATGTGGATAGTGGTCCAGTGGGGCAAATCCTCCTGAGAGTTCGCTTCAGATAAAGGGACAAGTAATATATGACCATTATTTAATGTTAAGGACAAGGTATTTTCTTTCAACTTGGTCCTGACGTCAGACCTTCTCAACCACTCTACTCCCAAAATAATGGGGTACAGAAGGTTTTTGATTGCTTGGAAATGGTCCGACTGGTGATAATTCCCACCTGATAATCCACTATCCCTAGAACCTTCAGTGTGGGAATACCTTGAGAAGCCACTCCCCTAACCATACCACCTAGTAAGTAAGTCAGCTCAAGGTAGTCAGATAGGTCTTAGTCAATAAAATTCTCAAAATCCTGTATCCACCAAATTAGTTGTTCTGATTTTTCCTAAAGGGGATAAAAGGGTAGCATTCGGCAATATTATCCATAGCAGACACCGCCAACACTTCACCATAAAAATTTTCTTCAGGCATAAGCATGCCTCCAGGATACGTTTTTGCATAAAAATTTGGAGAGGGATAGTTGGCCACTCTTAATACTGAGGTCAAATATCCCACCATATCTTCAGCAACTGCATGAACGTTTTTATATTGTAAATTACCTCCTTCTCCACCGCCTTTGTTCTGCGGATCATGATAGGGGCCAAGAGCGGGTTCTCTGGGGTGATTTGGTATACTGTAATGAGTTCCATATAAGAGCCATAAAAGAAGATATTTAGCCTCGGTAAAATATAAGGAAACAGCGTTATAAAACGGGTTTTGGGCTGAGAACAACCCCATACTCATTTTGGCAATGAGTTGTGCATCGTTATCCAAGGCCATCACCACCAGGCCCATTATCAATGATCCCACCTGCACTTTCCAACTGTGGTGCCATTAAAAATCATTTAAATTATAACGTTTTTGTTAATTTTGGTGGAAAGTCAAGGAATCATGACTCCTGGATTGAAAAGCATCCATATCCACCATGTAAAGGAAAAAGATGGGCACTTCCCAGTTGGAGGTAGCAAGAATAACTATGAGACTCCCCAATTATCAACCAAATGAGATAACAGTGGTGTGCCCCATTGAGGCCGTGACATATGGCAGGAACACTCAATTTGCACTTGGTGAAAGCCACACACGGATAATTTTAGTGCACGCAAATAAAAGGGGTTGATCAACTAGTTTATGGAGAGTGTCTATGACTCTCCCTTTCCCATCAAGGTGGGTCAAGGTGCACAGCACATCGCCAGGGAACTAATCATCAGAAAGATGATAAACTAGGCACCGCAGAAGATGTTAGCAGAAGGGACCAGGGCAAGGGTGTACAGAGCTGTATATAATATGAGATACAATATTAATAACAAAACTTTATTGGACCTCAATGGGGATCTACGACCTAGTGAAGATTGGTGCAGGTGTGCTTGGGTGCTTTGGTCTTGAGGGGACCAGGGCGGCCCAACGGTGCACCAGATAGGGTATTTTGTGAAAGTACAGTGAACAACACTGTTAGAGACCTCCTTGAGGAGACCACACACAGTTTCGCCCAAGAAACAATATAAAAACGTAAACTAATGGGGGATTTATCAAAAGAAAGTCGACCAATGAAGAAGGCTGGTCTCAGGAAACATATATAAACAATTGGGGGGGGGAATTGTCAACCGGAGGAAGTGGTGCTAAGACCAGGTGCACCAATAAGCGCATGATTTCATCAGCCAGGGTACTATATCTCAGGATTGACTGAGCTTAAGTTATTATTGTAGATATGGATGATACAATTTGGAAATTTCAAAAATCAAAAGGGTTTTGAAACCTTGTTCGCTGAGCAACCAAACTGAACTATCACCATTGATAGTATAGCTAAAGCATTTTAACGCCCTTACCATAACACAGGGCTGAGCGTCACGCACATCCCCTAGACTAACCTGGGCATATCTGGCCTGAACCCAGCGCTGGTCCAGGTTGTGTTTAAAGCCAGGAAGGGCTTCCAACTTTACCTTTTTGGCCTCATGACAACTAGCTAGATCTTTGCAGTTGGTACCCTCAATTACATCATCAGGCCATGAAACCCTATCACTGCAGTGGCTTCCTGCTGTCTTACTTCTATCCCTCGCTTTGACCACTCAGATCATCAAACAGGTAAACTGCAAGCCTTTGAGCCTTTCAACCATGAAACTCAATTTCTAGTCAACCCTGGTAACTTACCAAAGTTCAATAAGAAGGCAAATGTGCATAATTTTCTTGGGATTAATTTGAGATTAGTAAGGGCAGAGCATCTGAGACTGCTAAGTTGGCGGCAATAATGGAATTGTTGGACTATAAAAGTCAGGAGTTAGCTATGCCAAAACTAAAGAAGGATGATATAAATTACCTTAGTGTCAAGGATCTTCTTATTAAAGAGTTTGTCAGAGCTGAAATGATGACCACTAATAAGATGAAATTTCTTGATATATTTTAGAGGGAGATAAACCTATTCAAGTATTTGATGAACACTTTTTATTATAAGTTGAATAAACTATCTGGTGCTTATATTAATATGAGTTTGACGCTTAAATTCTCTTTGCCACATCTGCAAGCCATACATGGAGTTGTATCACACTATAATACCCGTTTTGAATGAGGAGACTGATATTAACCATATGATGAACTATCTACATTGTTGCGCTGTCACTTTTGAAATGCCTAATCAAAGTCCGTGGAAGCTGTGTAACAAACTAACTGAGGTGTCTATCCCACTAGGAAATTAACTTGGTAATATGACCATTGTTTTGAGAAGCCTGATATTAATTATTTCTTTTTCTTTGCAAGAATCTGGGACATTATGCCAATCAATTCTCTAATTCAAGTTATAAGCCTAGGGCTCATTTGTAAAACCCAAGAAAGAATTAGACTTGGGAAAATGCGGTTGAGTAGAGCAAAATATTTTTTAAAACTGCCTCTAATAAAAAACCCAAACTTAAAGAAAACTCTGAGCCCACCTTTTATCTGGTGGGAATATGACATTGATACCTTACCTCCAGCAGTTCAGCAAGTAGTAGCTGATGATAGGGTAGCTGTGACAAACTGTAGCCTTAAGAAATGTGTTGCCAAGTTGGTGCTAAAATGGTAATTAAGCTTTATACTCAACAGTTATTATCTCAAGGCTTTCCAGTTACATCCTGAAATATCCCCGAATTTAAATGGCGTTCATATGGCAAAGTCTATTGAGACTAACGAAATTAGCCCCAGCTAGGCATAAAGATTCAAACTTTCAAGACAAGTGGAAAAATCTTATGTTCTTGCAATAAATACAGCTGACAATTTTTTTGAATGCACTTATATTCGATATTTCAGTAGATAAGCTTGTACCCCATTAATTTATTGAAATTGAGGCATCAGTTGATATTGTGTCAACTAAATTGGTGAAGCGACTGGGCCTTTCTTTAACATAGAACATCAGATCATTTAAGGTAATATGGGAACTCATACCACCAAATTTGAAGGGCCATACAGTGCATTGCCACCAAAATTTGGCTCACTGGTGATCTCCACTCCCGCTATTGTTTTCCCTAATTAAAAGATATGACTTTCTTAGTTGGACCTCAGATTAGAGGACTCATGGAGTCACAGCTGATTTTAATAATAATACTTTGGATGTCCTCAGATAAACCTTCTGTTTACTTATAATCATAAGGATTAGGCCCAGCAGCAATAAAAATGGTTTTTTAACCTAGTGTTCAAGGATGGTATAGTGCCTGTGGTTTATCAGCGAGTTTGGGCCCATATGTGATGGTTTACCAGATTGCAGAATCTATGAGTATTCTTATACATGCTAATCATAATTTAACAGTTCCAGTAGACCATCAAGTAATAGTGGGGAGAGAAATTGATTTGAAAGTTTTCTAGGAATCATATGACGAAATATCCACACCATTCTGTCATTCCAATTTGGAACCTGTCACCGCACCTGGTATTATTCCCTGACTACAGCGAAATTCAGATTCCTTTAGCTAATTTGCAAGCATACCCTATTCAGATAAAATGACATCAGATTATTGATTATGTGAATTTATTATCAGTTGAAGAAGTCCAGATTATTTTTATTCACTAGGATGAACTAAGCCATAGACAATATTAAAGGTATCCTTCTTTCTCTAATATTTTGAAATTCTATATGGGTCAAATGAACATGAAAAGGATTGAGCGCTGGCCCTTTTTGAAAAGCTCAGCGTTATTTTTATAAGGACGACTGTGATTTGGGCTGTGCATGTAATGTACTTCATAATAATATCGGAAATTATCCTAAAATTTGCTACAATCTGATTTAAATGTTCAAAAATGGTGGATGAAGTTGTTAATACAGAAATTAATCAGCTGGTGCAACACAGCATGTAAGTTCTATCCAAGAATCCTTGGACCTCCCTCAGTGTTTATTATCAAGAAAGAGGATGGGTAAAACCACATGATGATAAACTATCACAAGCTTAATAGCATTACTAAGTAGAATTCTTATCCTTTACCACAGATTAATGATGAACTAGACCAATTAAGTGGCGCGCAATATTTTAAGCCAAGTTTATAGTTTCTGGATACTGGCAGATAGAGCTGCCCAAATATGAGCAGGAAAAATGAGCCATGATTAAAGCTTAGGGCCTCTTCCAACCTACTAGAATTTCATAGGGGCTGTGTAACACCCCTTTAAATTTTCAATGAGCTATGGATAGTATCATCAGTGAATTAAAATTCCCATGTTCAATTTTATTTATATCATACCAAATTTTTCTATAATATTCATGGAACATCTACAACATTTGAATAGTCTTCTGATATCTCGCCAAGGCTGATATAAAGATCAAGTCACATAAGTGAAACGCTTTATACAAGAAGCTGGAATACTTGGGTTTTGACATTGATAAATATGGCTTGCAGCCCCAGCCAGCAAAGGTTGAAAAAATTAAATAAATGGTGTGACCAAGTATCAAGAATGAAAAAAAAGTTTTCTTGGAATGATTGGCTACTATTGACATTTTGTAGGAAACTTCAGAAAGATAGGTGAACTGCTATTTTACCTCCTTAAGAATGGAGTACCATTTGAGTGGACTTTGAGCTTTCAGCTAGGTTTGATAAACTCGGGATCTACTTTATCCAGCGCCACAGTTGATAAACCATAAATTAAAATACCATTTACTATTCAAATGGACGCTTCTCTCACCACAGTCAGGGCAGTGTTATCTTAATTAATTTTGACAGAATTGAGCTACCTGAGTCTTATTGCAGTCAGACGTTGGATGTCCATAGGCGATATTACAGAGTAACTGAGGAGTATCTGTTGGTCATTTACACATGTAAAAAGTTCAAGTTTAATATCCTTGGAGTGCATTTCACTGTACTAACTGATCATGCCTCCCTTTGTTAGTTAAAAATTTAAAAGAGTCTGAAGAATGATTAGCTCTTTTAACTTGAAATTGAAATCCTACAGTCTTACATTCACATTGATCAGGCATCAAGCATCAAAACGCCGATGGGTTATCTTGACTGCCCACCATGGCCTTAGTGGCCAATGTAGCTGTCACGGATGAGGCCATTAATGGCTCAATAGATCATTCATTGACAAGTGTGATGGGTATTAAAAACTTACAAAAAGTGGAGGTACAGGCGACCAATCCACCGTGGATGGGGTTGAATGAGCTCCTTTCATAAATTTGGGCAAGACTAAAAATTTCACTAAAAGTGGAATGATTTCATCCAAAGCGATTTTCGCCCTAATGAGTCAGAGGATTTATTTAAAGAAGAAAACAACGTCTCCCAAAATCAGTATGAAAATCAACCCCCTTTTATACCTTTGGGGCGCCAAAGCCATTTGCATTACACCAATGAAACTACTATCATTCAACTTAATTACCTCTGACAAGGGCGTTCAAGGCTCAAAGCTAAATATCACCAAATTAGGAACTATCCAATTTTGAGAGCCAATTGAAACCATAATGCAAGGTGCATCATAGGGGTGTCATCACTAAAACATGTTGTCAATAAGCATATTACCCGTTTTTTTAATAAAACAATTCTAGAAGAGGATTCAATGGCCCAAAATCTAGAAGCAGGGACTATGATGACCCCCTTACATCCAGGTTCAGAGATAACCATCGTAAGAAGGAGCTTGTGGCTAACATCGATGAATCCCCCTTGGGTTGGGACCATCTAGTACTAAAAAAAAAAAAAAAAAAAAAAAAGGAGCTTGTGGCTAAAGGAATTGGCTCAAATGGATGAGGCCACTAAAACAGTAGCTAGCCGCCGTCTAAATAGGGGATCCTGAAACTCTCCCATATTGACATCAATATTCATACTATATTTTCAAAAATTATCTATTTTAAAAGCTTAATTTTTCTTTTAGGTATAAGATACTTTACTTTTTATCTTAATAAGAAACCTTTTCACATTATCTCAGTTTTATTGTTTTATTCTCAATTTTAGTGGTTTAAGTGAACTAATTACCATTATACAGTCTAGGATTAGCCAAATGCGCTGAATACAGTAACCCTGAGATCTTCTTAGTTTAACAAGGACACTCTATATCATGGATAACTTGGAGCCAAGCTTCTGAGGGAGAGGTTGGATTGGCTACTGTTGAGTCCTAAGGGCCAATGTACCATGAAAATGTCTAAGAGTGTCAATAAAAGGTATACCATAGGCGTGAACAGTTTATCAAAGATATCAATACTATAAGGGGTAGCATATTTCATGGCTTAATGACATCATTTTGTAAACCAATTGTAGGACAAAGCTGCATGTCAGGAGGCCAAAAAGGTGAAGTTCGCAGAGCGTTCTGAACTTAAGCATACCATGGACCAACGCTGGGTACAGGAAAAATATGCTTAGGCTGGTCCTGGTAAGGTGCATGATGCTCGGCCTGGTGTTACAGCCAGGGATTTAAAACGCATATGCTACATTCTTAATCCTGATGGTTCATTATGATTACTCAAGGAATAGGGTTTCAAAACCCGTACCAATTTTAATATTACCAGATTTGGCAAAGTCCAATTACAATCTATAACTCAATTTTGGTCAATTTCAAGTTTAAGGACCCAAGCCAATGGTAGCGTGCACCTATTAATGCACTTAGGCTAAGCACCACTTCTGCCAATAAACAATTTGCACCCCATTGTTTAAGTATGTGACCCTGAGACCAACTTTCCTCGTTGGTCAACTTCCTAATAAAAATCCCCTATTATCTTTATGTTTTTTAAAATGGTTCCTTGGGCGGACCTGTGCATGGACCTCCTTGTGGAGGTCTCCAACAACGTTGGTCATTTTAAATTTAAATATTATCTACCAAATCTGGCGCACCGCTGGGCAGCCCTGGTCTCCTCCATATTGAGGCACCTGTGAAATTCTGAGGATCACTTGCTTCATAATTATATTATGAACATATATTAGAGATGAAGTTTAGCCAATTAATCCTCAATTTTGCCTTTGGCTTATGGCATTTTGACCATTCAGAAACTCACTAGGTGAATTCAAATAGCCCCAACTCTTCTGGTCAATTTTGGTCTCAATTTTTATTTTGTATTAAAGAACTTCTCCTGAGGCAGGTAAAAGTACAATCTGTGGATTCTGAGGATCCATCTTGCCAACACTCTCCAAAAGAGACTTAAGATAAGAACCAGAAAGAAGATTAAATAAGATAAATCTTTCATTAAGACTAAAATTATTTTTGATAATTATTCATTAGGCCAGGCGCCAGTATATACCTCTAGAGCATCTCCTGGCCACATTCAAGCACGGAATCTCAACAGATTATATTCCACCTCAATCTGGCCCTTGAACTGATACAGCTGAGACCTATTTCTAGGTTTATTGGTGGCAAAATACTCTCAAAATTGGGAGGATTTCAGGGTCAAAAATTGCAATAAAAACGTGCAAAATTATCCTAGGATCATCTCAAAATGAGTTTTGTCATACTGCTGCAAAATACAAAATTTGGAGAATTTGGCATCAATTTAAATAAATGACATACCCTAAATTGGGATGTCAGCAGGCCTCTCTTGATAGCACTAGCTACTCCCATTTGGGCAGACCATGTGAAAGTGCTATCATGCTGGTTACACGTAATGACATACAAAAATTATTTTAGGACCAGCTTAAAAATATGTTTTCGTCATACAGCTGATGGAAACGACTCCCTAATCAGGATGACAACTGATCCTCTTGATAGTACTAGGTACTCCCATTTGGGCGGTCTATGTGCAAGTGCTATCATGCCAATTATGAGGATCAACATACGAAATTTGCCTTAAGGCAAGAGAAGAAGTACGTTTTTTCAACTATTTGTTCAAAATATTTTAAGACATTTTCTTCAGGTTGATCTTAAATGATTTCTCATGTTGAATATTTTGATATTGGTCCTGAAGAGTTGGAACAAATTGCCGAGTATTGGTGCAGTGATAATTAGCCCAAATGTGAAAATGTATTTGGCCCAAGCTTCCAATAAAATAATCATATTAAATTAATATTGAGTTAATCAGCCCAATCCAAGTAGTTGCAGAGAAGGTCAGCCTAAATGTAGGAGTGTATTTGGCCCAAGCTTTTAGTGATATAATTAAATCCACATTGAAATAATTGGCCTAAGCCACGTTATTGCAATAGGCTTTAAAGAGATTATACGCTCAAGCATTGAGAGGATAATTGGCCCAATCTATTGGGTATTAAAGGGTTTATTTTTGAGCTAACCACCAGAATCTAACAGCACACAAGCACTCCTACACCGATCTCCACTTGGTTATGGACTCCCCTTTGGGGGCTTACCAAGTCTTGTTGTTTATAGTTTTCTACTAATATATACCACGTGGTACGCCCTTGATCTGGGTCCCTTTTATTCCAGCATCCTCAGCGGTGCCCTTTTTAACAACTTGATAACAACTAGTTCCCTGGAAGTTGGCTGTGCATCCTACACCACTTCTCTGGGAATGGGAGAGTTACAGACACTCTCCTTACAGAAGTCAACCAACCACTTTATTTTACATGCACTAGAATTATCCATATGAGGCTTTTGATGAGTGAAAATTGGGTGCGCCTGCCGTTTGTCAAAGCCTTGATGGGGCTCACCACCATTTACTTATTTTGGTCAAGGGTTGGTGCACCTTGGCGTTATTCTTGCTACCTCCAACTGGCAAGTGCCACCCATCTTGCTTGTACCTGGTGGAATTGGACACTTTGTGACAAGGGTGTCATGATTCCCCAACTTTTCCCTAGATTCAATGAAAACAACCTTATCAAAATGATTTTCTCTCAGCACCACGTTCATATAGTGCAGGTAGGATCATCTATGAAGGGCTTGGTGGTGATGGCCTTGGATAACGATGCACAACCCACCGCATAAATGGGTATAGGGTTGTTCACGTTCCAAAACGCATTTTATAACGCTAATTCCTTATATAAAAACGAGCCAAATATGATCTCTTGTGGCATTAGTTTGGAACAACTTCAGTATACCAAAACACCCAGAGAACCCGTGATTGACACCAATCATGATCAGCAAAACACAGGAGTTAAGGGGTTACATTTACAATATAAAAACGTTTATGAAACTGCTGAAGATATTATGGGATATGTGGACTCATTAGTAAGAATGTCCAATTATCTCTCTATAATATATGATGTAAAAACCTATCCTGGGGCATGCTTATGCCTGATAAAAAAATTTTGGTGAAGTATTGGCATTTTCTGCTTTGAGTAAAGACCATTCTGGATATTTGTTGATGACTGCTACCCATTCATCCCCTTTAGGAAAAAATTAGCACAACTATTCTGGAGGATACAGGAGCCTCTGAGAATTTTATTGACCAAGCTCTGGCCAACTACTTTGAGTTGAATTATTTACCAGGCGGCATGGTCAGGGGAAGGGCATCGCAACGTATTTTTATGCTGAAGGTTCTAGAGTTAGTGGATTATCAAGTTGTCAAATATTATATAGCTGACCACATCAAAATCAAAAGCTTCTTGTATCCCATTGTTTTGGGAGTAGAGTGGTGGCGAAAATTTGACGTCTGAACCAATTTGACTGACAACACCTTGTCTTTAACTTTAATAATGTCACATATTAGTTGTCCCTTTGTCTAAAGCGAACTCTCAGGGCGATCTGCCTCACTAGCCAAATCCACACTCCCAGGCATGCTCCGTTGCTGAAGTCCTCAATAAATATACCCATACCTTATTGTTTGGAGGGTCTGGAATCTTTGTATAATGCAGCTTCAATCAATGTACTAACAGCTCATCCAGAGTTTGATTGCGAGTTCAAGCTAACCATTTATCTAGTGCATATATAATCCCCTATTTACCCTTTGACTGTATGGGAGGAAGAGACATTAGAATGTGGTTAAGGAACAGTTAGCCAAAGGCGCGATATTTCTATGTACCTCCCAGGTATGCTAACCACTTCTCTTTGTGGAGAAAGCCAATGGTACTATATGCTTATGAAGAGATTATGGGAACCTAAACAATTTCATTGTACCAGATTCACATCCCATCCCGTTGGATTCTTAAATTGCTCGCTATTTGGAGAAGGCCCTAGTCTTCTCCAATCTGAATTGCTTAAATGCATTTAATCAAGGTCTGGATAAAGAAGGGCCAGGAGTGGCTCACGGCGTTCCAAACCCAAAAAGGATTTTTCCAGTTTTGGGCTATGTTCTTTGTCTATAAAAAGCACCTAATTTTTTTCAACGCTGTATAGATGCAGCTTTGGGGGACCTACTGGGGGTATGCGCGGTAGCCTACATGGATACTATTCTGAAGCACCCCTGATCACATGTCCCTTACTATACACCTTCGGTAAGTATTGGATAGGCCAAGCGCTGCCAACCTTAAGCTAAAAATTATTAAGAGTGAATCCTTCAAGTCCCAGGTCACCTTTCTGGGCAACGTCATGTTTGACCAAGGCCATATGATAACTCCAAACAAGGAGAAGGTGATTCGTGAGTGGACCTGTCCAGCTGTGGTCAAGGAATTGAGGGAATTATTGGGGAATTTAAGTTCCTTAATAAATTCATGCCAAATTTTTCTGAGTTGGTAGCGCCACTGTATAAGGCTAGTGGATCCAAAGTGCTCCAGTGGTACCTCATTTTGCAGTATGGCTTCCAAGAAGTAAAGTGCACCCTGTTGTCCACGTCCATCTTTCGCCATGTAGATCCAGAAAAGGAGTTCATTGTGTCTACTAATGCCTTCACTTTTCCAAAGTGGCTGCCTTATCATAAGTAAGCGATAATGGAATAGAGCATCCAGTGGAATACTATTTCAGGAAAATGTCTCTACCAGAGTTAAACTAAGCCGCTTATGACATAGAGTTATTGGCAGTGGTTGAGGCGCTTACCTATTGACGTCATCACTTGCATGGCTCATCCCAACCATTCCGCGTTTGTACAGATCTTTGTGCCTTGTTGTACAATCACGCACCTCATGTCTTGACCCCACGGCAAACCTGCTGGCATGAGACCCTGGTCCAATTTAGTGTTCTTATGCGTTTACAAAGGGTAAGGGAAAGGTTTGGTGGATGCTTTGAGCTGAAACCTTGCACCAGCTCTAATCATAAGGAGGTAAAGATGCATAATACCCACTTGATGATTCTGATGGGTAAGATTGTGTCACAATTTTCCTCTTTATTAACCCACGGGCCAGCGGTTGCTCCTCTAGAAATTGCGGGGGAATATGGGATGTTTAGGAAGTAATCCTTTTGCATTTGTTGTCAGCTGAGTATCCTATGGTCCTCACCAAGAGTGAGTTAAATCAGGAGGACATTTTTAGAGTGTACCACGTGAAGGATGGTATGGTGTGGTTTCAGAATCACCTATGGGTTTCTGCTGGACCATTTCGTTTGAAAATCATCTGTGACAATCATGATGGGATCACCATAGGACATCCTGGAAAGTTGAAGACTCTAGAACTAATTCGCCATACTTATAATTAGAAGGGGTTAACCTCGGAGGTTGCCAGGTATTGTAAGGAGTAACTGGTCTGAAATCAAATGAAGCCAAATATCCATCCCCTTGTGGGGTTGTTGGTACTAGATCAAAAGGCTGAAGGGCTTTAGACTTCTGTATTAGTGGATTATATTGTGAAGTTACCTGCATCTAATGTTTACAACGCCATCAGGGTTGTGGTGGACCGTTTATGAAGTTCGCCCATCTTATCCCCTGCTGAACCACAGTAACCATGGCAGAGATGGCTAGGTTCTCGTATCTCATGTGTTTGTTCTTCACGGGTCCTCAAGAGAAAATTAGTGGTTGGGGCCCCAGTTTAGTTCTGTCTTAGGGGAAGAGTTGTGAAAGTCTCTTCAAATTCGTCCCTGCCATAAACTGTTTATCACCCACAATCAGATAAGCAGACTGTACGAGCGAACTAGTGCTTGGAACAGTTCCTGCGGTGTTATACCTGTAAGTCCAGGGGAACCTCCCACCATTTGGATTGGGGGTGTTCCTTTCCCATCCAAAGAGGGGCCAAGAAGGCCGGCAGCCCCCTCTTCACCCAGGGCGACCTTGCTCATGTGGTGGACAAGTGGTGGGCGATGGCGTAACCCTTGAGGATTCCACCCCCAATCCCCAGTTCTTATATCTAATGAACTAATGAATCAAATTAAGGGAATCTGTAGTGAGTTGGCAATGAATCAGCACCCGCTTTTGGGCAAAGGGTCTAAGTACTATTAACAGCAGTGAATCTTTGACATTAATAATTGACAATTAAAATCTTGGCAATAAAGGCTTATGGGCGCGCATTTTCAGTAAAAAAATCATCTAGTGTCAAATCATTGGCAAAACTCTCCAATGGCATCGGGCCATTGAAAAAGTTGTTGCAGGTTTGAAACTTACCTTAAATATTGGGAAGAAAGCCTGACAGGCATGTACATTCTATAAAGAATGCTCCTAATGTCAAATTGGTGGAGGAATTTTTCAAGGGCATTAGGTTATTATGAAATGCTGACGCCAGTTTTAATCCTTCCCCAGCAGTATCAAAACCTCTGTTCAACAGTTCTCAATTGGTCCAACGGATGACAGAGATACTGGGTGTGGGTGGGTTAGCCATCCTGAACCTGTTCCTGACCTCATGAGACAACCCCTATGTGAAGTGCCTTGGGATACCCTGCTGTTTGTCAGGAAAGATGCCATCGCTCTAGCCATCAACCATGAAGAAAATTGGAAATTTGGGTGTCCATGGATGAACTGACAGAAACTCAGCCTGCCGTCAATAATTTTGAAGTCAGTTTGAAATAATTCGTTTTCCCACTCACTCAAAGTTTACTAGAAGTAGGCTAATCTTGAGGGCCCTAATCCCAAGCTTTTCTAAGCTATCCCTCAAATCAATCGTCTAATTAAGCAGTCATGACACTGATAAAATTGATGGTTGTTTTTCTATCTCTAACTTAGAAAAAAAAATTTCGTATTCCAAATTTAATTTTTCCTATAATAAAAATTTAAACCCCCAATTCAGATCTTCTCTTTCCCAGCTCACGAACCCACAGGTCCTGGGTTATGAAAACCTGATTAATTGATGGGTTTTTATATACATTTATAGCCTATTGGCACACACTGGTGAATTCTCTCCCAGATCAATTTAACGTCGTTCAAGCAGCAGTGCCTCTGGCATTTGGGCTTGCCATTTGGGTGTTTAAGCATCCATACTGGCAGGTCAGTCTAAGCTTTACTTGTCGCTATCCTGACATAATCAACTGTCCATTATTTTGCACCATTTCCTCCTCATCATCGAGATGGGAGTAGCAGTGGTCATCTTCTACTAGAATAATGTACAAGTGGTATCCTAACATCTGTTGTAAGTTGGGTCAATTAGCAATTTTGTCTGCTTCTCTCTGATGGTTTTGAAGGAACTCCACTATGGTTGTACTGCCCCGGTGTCCTCAACTTTTTACTCAATCCACCATAAAAATGGGGTCTTTATGCTAGAAGCCACCAACTTGGCCTCTGTTTCCAATTTCAGTGTCAAAAAAAACCAGTATTGATTCAAAGGGCCGACGCTGCCCCTGCTCCCTTGATAGTTTGTTCTAGCACACCTGTTTATAAATCATTGGTGGTCCATCCTGAAGAGGTAATGATTCAACCCTTTGCAACACCAGATCTGATCCTTTCCCAAAACTTGTCATTTCACAAGACCTAGTTTCAATATCTTCCTTATCAGTTAAGTTGACTTATCTGCTTATAAACAGAATTCCGCCTACTACTTGTTATGATGAAAATTAGTATTATGCACACCAGGTGTCTTTTGAGGCCTTCAGTCAATATGGGAGCAGCGGTTAACATCATAAGTATGAAGTTGGCCCAGCAGCTTGATCTAGACTTGGATGTGCGACCATTGGTGTTAGTTGTATCATCAGCCACCCAACCTTCTTCAAAGTTCAGTGACCCATACCTTTTTCAGTCCATCAGTTTAGTTTTTGTTATCGCTTCTCTGCGATGCCCAACATTGTGTTCCCAGTGATTTTGGGTGTGGGTTGTTGGTGTTGGCAGCATGTGAGAATCTGCCTGGAGACAAACATTCCGTTTTTCTTCAACAATCAGGAGAAGGGCGAGTTTCCATTACTTGATACCCTCACCAAAGCTTTTGTTCATGAATCTATTTCATCACTGCTTTACCTCTTTAGCTCTTCCGCCAGATTTACCGGAAGCATTGATTAGATATCAAAGTATTTTTAATTCTGAGAAGGCGGACTGTCTTTCCCACATATAAAGTTTGACTTGGGTTTTTGGACAATGGTGCAGTTGGTGAACATAAACTTCCCACTGTACCCGCATACAGAGGAGGAGGCTGCCCTTAATTCACGTTTAGATGACATGCTTAAGAAGGATCAGTTGTTACAAGATACATCCCTGTTGCCTCTTCAATGGCCTTTGCCAAGAAGGTGGATGTTTCCCTTTGTCCCTTCATGGTTCATGGCCACTTTGACAAAATTAAGGTTCGCAATATCTACCCCCTGCTTTGGAACAGACAATTGACCAAGCAAGTGCCAAGTCACGTGTGTTCTTAAAACTTGATCTAGTTAATGACTTTAATCAAATTTGATTGATGGAAGGTCAGGAATGGCTTACTGCTATCAGGATAAAACGAGGCATATTCCAATCTTTTGACCCCTTTTTGCTTAAAAATACACCCACAACATTCTAAAGGATGATCAATAATGTGCTGGGAAATCTCCAGTTCATCTGCGCGGTAGCATATATTAATGATATCATGGTACATTCCCCTACACCCAAACAACATGCGGTAAACTTGGAGGCAGTAGTAACTGCCTTGCATAAGGCAGGTCTAATCGCCAAGCCATCAAAATGAGATTTTATTAGAAAGAAGTCACCTTTTTGGACAATATCATCTTAAAAAGATTTTTATTTAAATGAGGTAAGCTGACCAGGGACGGACATTACCAAATTAAAACTAAAATCATAATAAAATGAAATTAATGATTCAAAAAAACGCCCAAAAAGGATGGATTGATTGAATCATACCTAACAAAATATCCAACCAGGTGGGCAGCGAATACTGCTATCCCTTCATGGTGAATGGGGAGGGGGATTAAGGGCTCATCTTTGGCCGCATCTATCTCATTCCAGAGTAGGGTGCGTGTTGAGGCAGATAATAAGGGTGTGGGGCATTGGCGGCATGGGGTTCAATATCCTTGATGACTGGAACTTCCGAATAGTTGCCAGCCATCATAATACCAACAATGTACATTCCCAAAGCGTCTTCAGTTTTGAGGCGGGCGTCTGAGAATTTAACAAATGTGGCAATGTTGGTTTGGGTTATTTTTGCTTTCAGATTCCATGCTACTGTTACCACGTTCTGGATGGCTTCAGTGACATTTTTGTGTAAAGTTTTCATGTTGATCTTACTTTGTGGAGTAAGATCTATGGGGATGACAGGAGGTGGAATTCCTCCTGCGAGCGCAGCCACAGATTTAGTGGCAGCTTTGCAAAGCGGATGGCAATCTGGTGGTCGCTATAGAATGGTTTGGCGTTAGGTTGTGGGACATATTTCTGAGGTGGGAATTTTGCATCCCATTATGTGTTAAAAAGCTGCTCAAGTTGCAGTGTTGGTTCTTCGATGACGTTACCTGATTCATAAATTTCATCCAATAATTCCCATGGATTTTGGTTGAATTGGATTGGGGAATCAGCGTACGGTTGAGGTTTGTTCAATTCATTTGCAGATGCATGGGATCAAACTGGGATCCAATCTGATGTTTGGTTGGATAAATTATTTATGGCATTGGGGCAAGGTGGGTGCTGATTGGTGGCTGCAGGTGCAGCTGCAGCATCAGGAATTGGAGGAGGGGAAGGTAGGATTGTACCTCATGTCAGAGTTGGCGCAGGGTGGGCAACGGATTAGTGGGCATCAGGCAAACTTTTGGCATCGGTGGAAGTTCCTAAGTATGGAAGTTACGTTTTTAAGTGGTCTAACTTGAAAACAGGATGGACAAATAGTCTGTCCGCCCTCAATGCGGGCCCAAAATGGATGGTTGGGGGCAGATGGGATGGTGGCACGAGGGGGAATTGCTAAAGAAATTTTTGTAAATTCAGGGCTGATTGTGGCATACACTTGAGGCCCAGCGAGGCGTGTGGCCCCATTTGGGACCACAAATTGTAAGATGGGGTTGGTGCCATAGGCTGCTAAACCTTCCATCAGCTCCTGGTGGAGCACTTTGGGGGGGGAGGTGGGTGGGCAAACAAGCGAACTGGACCACCAAGATGGTGTCCATTGGGAGCTGGGTCTTAGTTGTTGGGAGAGGAATATTATTAAAACTCAATGGCACTGTTGCTGCAGTGGCTGCATCAGCTTCACTGGGGAAGCTAAGATCAAAGTACCCCTTATAGGGGCAGAAGTCTATGAAACAGGCTGGTGTCATCACCACCTGAGCCATTTTGATAATGGCTTGGTCGTCGTAGGGGAAGAATTTCCCATATTTGACCCTAAGGCCAAAATGCATGTTGCTCTGGGGGAGCACCAGGGGGCAGTGGGGCACTGTTTAGGTTCGGGCAAGATGGGCATCATTTCTTTGGAAGAAACGAATTGACACAAGGGTTTGGAATGACTGGGCGAGCCAGTCAGAGCGCGTTTTCCTGTCAGACGGAAAACAGAGGGGGGAGTTTCGCCGCTGCCCCACACTGGGACAGTTGGCAGGGGATCCAATGACATCAGAGCAAGACTTCAGTGTGTGATTAAGTGTTTGATTTTATTTTACCAAAATTAATTTGCTTGGAAAGTTATGCTGAGCAGAGAGAGAGTTTAGTTTTAAGTTTTCTCATCTTAAAAAAAGATGGCTACTCTATCCTGCCCAGTAAATTTAATACCATCTGCAAGTGGCCTACTCCAATGACTCAGTAGCAATTGAGAATCTTCTAAGGGCACCATCATATTACTGAAAAGTTCTCTCCCGCCCTATCCTAGTTAGCTACCCCACTTCATTCACTCACGGGCAAGAACTTCCCCTTTTTCTGGAGACCCTAATGCCAGCAGCCATCTGCTTCAATTAAGGAGGTGTTTTTATCGCCCACCATCCTTAATCATGCATACCCTTCTAAGCCCAATATTATAGCATGTGATGTGTCTTTGACCACAGTAGGGGCTGTCTTTCTCCAAGAGCATGATGGGTTGGAACACTCATTTTGTTGGACATTTGTCAAACCAGCTACAAGATAAGAATGTTGTGGGTCAAAATCTGCCAAAAAAAGGAATGTAAGACATTTACATGTCCATGACATTGATATGATTGATAAAATGATGTAAGTATCAGCCAAAGGACCCTGGCCAATTCTTAGTAGAACCCTGCAATTTGGGGTAAAATGATTTCAAATACTTTACAGGCAAGGAAAACAAGATCAAGCAGTTGGATTACTCTGACCATGCAGAAGACCCTGGGATGTCCATCGGATGGTACTCCCTCAACTGAAACAAGGTCCAATAAAGCACCAATGTGGGGACCACCCCCTTTTATAAATTATGACGGGGGTCCCCTAAGGTGCAAGATTTTTAACTAATGGGGTTTGGTTAAAATATATTAAATCGTTACCCCACGAGTATGTATTGCCTACCTTAATTCCCCATCAGTCATTTAGCTAGATTGAAGTGAGTTTTCTGAGCTTTGATAGGCATAACTTGCATAATTTTTTATCTGGACTGTGAAAAGCCGTCCTTAACTTACCAATGTTTTTCTTTGACCCATAATACCAACTTAAATACTAAATGGTAGATATTAAGAGGGTTCAGTTTGTCTTTTCCCCCAGCAGCGCTTAACTAAAAACTTTAAAAACTCTAACTTTCTAAGTTTTTAAAGTTTAGTTGTTTTTATTTTATCTTTGGTAACAATCCACAATTGTTGGATTTTGGTAAAACAGGTACCCAGTGAGCATCTCCCAAGACCAATATCCAGCACAGTTGCTTATTTCTCTTGCAAGTTTTCTTCCACTGAGCAATCTTGGGCCATATACAATAAGGAGCTGGCATCCATGGCATGGTCCTTGACCACTGGCGGTATCTCTTGCATGGCGCTCAGCATGAGTTGACTGTGCAAACAGACCACCTAGCTCTCCTTTACTTCCACAAGGTACAGAAGTTGGCACACCTCCAGGACTGTACCTACCAGGATTTGTGCAGTTTTAACTTCAAATATGAGTACATTAAGGAAGCGTTAAATGTACTCCCCAATTCCTTAGCTGTAACCCCTCATATTGTACATCTGAATCAGATGAGGCGGATCTTGTCATGGTCATTCCACCACTTAGATCTTGGCCCTTGTTCCTCCCATGGTTTCAGCAGCAAGTCTAGATCCAGATGCGCCTTCAATTTTCGGGTCTTAGAAGTTCATACAGAATGTGTGGAAGGGTTGAACTTTTGGAGCGGTTGTCTTTCCCATCCTTCAAGCATTCCCTCTTTTTCTCTGACTGAGAGGCTTAACAACTTTGGTCAAGTGTGTGGGTCCCTCCCCTTCTCTGAGATGAAGTAATTCAGGCTTATCATGATCCTCCAGCAGTCAGTCACCAGGGGAACAATAAATGCATTGATTTAACCAAGAGTACCTACAATTGGCCGGGCTTTTCAAATGATGTCCCAGCTTGGATCGTGGACAGTGTAACTTGTTCATGGGCCAAACCAGACCAGCCTGGTAGGAACAGTCTCTTACATCCCTTGCAGCGGGAAGAGGGTCCATGGACATCGGTGTCCATGGATTTTATTGTTAAGTTACCAAGCTCCAAGGGGTTTACAATGGTTATAGTGGTCATAGACTGCTTCACTAAATTTTTCCTATTTATCCCATGCTCCTCCACCATTACTTCCGAAGAAATGTCAGTGTTTCTTCATGCTCCATGTGTTTTCAATGTTTAGACTCCTTCAGGAGATTGTCAGCGACCATAAGTCTCAATTCATGTCCCAGTTTTGGAATGAGCTCTTGGAAACTTTGAAGATCAAACCTTGTCGTTCTACTGCAAACCATACACAGTTGGATGGCCAAACAAAGCAGGTCAACTGAATCCTAGAACAGTACCTGAAGTGCTACTCTGAAGCCTCTCAGGATACCTGGCTGAACGACCTTCCCCTCCCCAGTTTATGTATAACAATGGATCACATGCATCCATGGGTTTCTCCCCATATGAGGCTACCTTGGGGTATAACCTTTCATTCTCAGTTGGTTCATGCCTTCGCCCAGAGGTTCTAGCTGCAGTCGATCAGGATCAGAACATTTGTGCCACTCAGTCCGTGGCTCAGGAGCACTTGACCAAGGCCATAAGTGATTATAAACGGTTTGTAGATTGGAGCAACTCCCTACGCACAAGATAGAGGTAGGCTTTCACGCCATGCTCAACATGCAGCACTTGTGCATGCAGGTGCCATCACTTAAGTTTGCTAGCAAGCGCTCAGCTCCCACCTGTGTAAAAGGACTTGGGAAATGGTGCTTTCCGTTTAAAATTAACACCCCACTGGAAGTAACACCCAGTCTTCCATGTGTCTCAGTTGTCCCCTTTTAGGGAGTGATCCCTTCAAACCCTGAGCCCATTGTGATTGAGGAAGCTTAGGAAGCCAAAGTTGAGGGCATCCTGGCTTCCAACTTTACGCCATTCAGCCTAATAATTAATTGCATGGAGAGGCTAACCATCCTACAAAAACAGCTGGGTCAGCACTTGGGACTGTGACAACTGCTCAGAACTCATTGGGGACTTCCATGTCACCCATCATGATGCTCCCCATCCTCCCCCAAAAATCGCTACACTAATAGTGACTAAGCTGCCAAAGGCTCATAGAATTGTGGTCCTTGCTCAATCCCCAGTGATGGCACCCCCCATTAGCAGAAAGATAGGGTAATGTAAGTCTGGAGGAGCGCCCGCTCCAATTGGATTAGGTGGCATCTCTGTTCTCATCAAAAAGGGTCTGAAAAGGCCAGCTGCCCCTCTCGTCACACAAGGAGACCTTGTTAACCACATGGACAAGCGATGGGCAACAGCTAGTCCTTTAAGAATCCTGCCACCAGTCCCAGTAATAATCTTGAACAAATTAAAACAACAAATCAAGGGGATTAGTGCCAATCTTTTTAGTTAGATAAACTATCTTGGGATGAAAGGTTTGAACAAAGGTGAGGGCAAAGTGACTTCGGCATTGAATCCTGAGAGCCCCAAACCCACGGCAAAAAAGCCTGATGGGTGCATATTTTCATATAATGAAGTATCAAGTGTCAAATTGGCAGCAAAGCTTGCTGATGGCATCAGGCCATTGAAAATTTGAAGCCCATGTTTCGAAAATCTCCCCAGACACTTTTTAAAGTCTTTCTCCAATAATTCCGCTTGCCAAAAAGATGCTGGAGTGACTGGGTATGGGTGGGTTGGGTATCATGAACCCATTATCACTCTTATGGGACCGCCCCTATGTGGGGTGGCCATGGAAGGTTCTCAAGGCCCATTGGGCAAGACACCATTGGTCTAGTCTTCAAAATTATAAAATTGGCAACTTGGGCATCCATGGTCAAACTGACAGTGACCCAATCTGCCGCCTTCAATTTCAAAGCCAATTAAATTAATTCGTTTTACTCCTCCCCTCGCCCACAGTTCAGAGGATAAAGTCAATTTTTAAGGGCCCTGATCCTGCGTTTTCTATGCTTTTCCCCAAATAAATCATCTATCTAAACATTCATGACAAACTGAGAAAATAAAGGTAAATTCTCTTGATTTTACTTTAATAAAAATCCTTCAATTTTTGTTATTATATAAAATTATTATTTAAGTTCAACAATTTTTTTGCCAAGCTCTTGTGACATCTGAAATGTGGCCCGCAGCCTGCATATTGACTGGGTTGGCCCAGCCATATCTTAATGGTATCATTTGTCAAAGCCACTTGGGCTAAGGTGTAAAGGCCCTTATGAATTTTTCCTTGATCTCGTAACTCCCTACGCCCAGGCCCATTGGCTTTGATGTTAAAACAGATTGGTTTTTTCGCTGAGTTGTTTGTTACATTTTTAGTCCATTGGTCCTCCATTATTAATCAACTTCCTGCCAACTTAAACGTTGTTTGAGTGGCAATTCCCCTTGCATTCTGGCTCTCATTTTGGGTGCTTTTTCATCCTGACTGGCAGGCCAGTCTCAACTTTATCTGCTGTTTCTCTGACACAAATGAGATGTATCAGTAGAAGGAGTTACATGCCATAAGATGAATTATTCTTTGCAACTCATTTTCTGAGCCATCATTAATAGTTAGCTATAATATGGTTTGCACATTTAAAGTCGTTGTAATTTTTTAATTTTCTTTGGATGAAACTACTGCCAAGATGTTAGTATGCAATTTGTGGGAAGTTTTAATTGGGCTAAACATCTCAAGTGTATATGTTGGGTCTTCTATAATAGACTTATTAATATGTAACAAGGAGGAAAGATTTATAAGTCTAAGGGAGCAACCCCTGCGGCTGAATTGAGAGATATTCTCATTTTGGACCAAGAAGGGGTAGAATCTTGAGGCTGTCCCCCTCATCACCCTGGGCGATTTAGCCCATGTGGTAGACAGGAGGTGGGTGACAGCGTACCCCTTGAAGGTCACGCCATTTACCTCTATGTTAACCACTCATGTGTTATTTCAGAGAATTTAGGGTACATGGGGGCAGTGGCGGCAGCCAGGGGTCTCCACCAGTAGGAGGCTGGTAGCAATCCTTCCCCACGGCAAGTTGTCTCAAGCAATTTGAGTTCCTCTGATACAATTAAATTGGAATCCGCTAAAAATAACTTTAGGAAAATCTGTTTTGGTTGTGGAAATTTCCCATCTATCATGGCTCTTCATCATCAAAAAATCGTGAGCCCAACCCTGAAAGGTATTGGTGCAATAAACCCCTTCCTTACCCGGTAGGACCAGCCATATTTGGCCTGGCCATTTGCACATGCAGTTGCCCTCCAGATAAAATGCTGCCAATCTGCTAAGAGAAATCACAATAGAGGGGAAAGTTGGTGACAAAGTTTGAGTATAGACACCTAGCCAGGCCAAAATTGATCAGCATCATAGAATTTCTGAATGCCAATCTAGTGCAGTTAAAAATTGTGAAATTATTCCCAATGGTTAGTGCAATTGTTTTTGGTCCTCAATTTGTGTATGAGCTCATAAAGCAGCGGACTCTGACAGGTTATGCTGTCACTCCATTTTTATATTTTCCACCCTTTAGAAAAGTCCATTGAAACGATCCTCAAAAAGGTTCAAACTTTTATCTGTGAATTTCATATTCCTCCAGACATATTGCAACTATGATTTCAATTTTAGGGGTGTTGGTTGGTGCTTGCGGCTTCCTTTTTCTTATTCCATCAGTTAATATGGATGGCTGTACTAAAGGTATATTGGCTGGGATTGTTAGGACGCAAGTGACCAAATCTTAACTGGCCCTAAGTCGCGTCAGTGCCCCAAAGTGCCTGATTGGTTAGTAGTCCTGAAAGGCAGAAGAACCTACAATTAGATCTATAGAGTATATTAGAAACGATGTTTTAAGTAGGATAAAGCCTCAAAGTATTTACAGTACCTGAAGGCCAAAAGTAAGTTTAGAGAGTGATTCAGGATAAGCAGGATGTAGATAATCAGAAGGTAAATGAGTGGAAGGTAGATAAGTAAATTACTAAGAGATAGATAGCAAATTAATGCCTAGATTAGTGAAACTCTAAGCTTTAGGTGCTGATAAAATAAGTATAAATTAGTAAAGATAGAAATTTAATGATCGATTATTTTTAGCTCTAGCCGCTGTAAATCACAAACTTGAATTACTATCAGAACAAATCCCTGGTAATAAATAGACCAGATAACAGATTCAAAACACTAATAATAACTATCGAGGATCATCCCTGATTCATCAAATTTTGCTCAATTCAAGTTAATAAGGCGCAAATTCAGTATTGTTTAATAGTTAATTATTAATGAGATGAGACCCTAGTAAGAGGCTTCATTAGAAGATGGAGAATCCTGAAAGAACCTCTCCAAGCCTCAACTAGGGTCAAGTGACAAGGCATTAACATCTGAGTAGGAATAATGAGGATTACAATACTCTTTAGGCATAGTTTGGTATGAACAAATTAAGAAATTAGGATTCTAATTCTCATAGTTTTGTAAAAACAAATAAAGTTCTGAACATAACGGGAGTTGTATGGGACATAATAGCTGGCATGGATAAAACATGAGTCTAATAAGAGGTGTTCTTTGGCATCAATCACCAGTAAAACCATAGGCGTCATCTTTCACATAGGAAAAGCGGGAGTCATCAGATTTTTCAGGCATAGTTTGATATGAGCAAAGAAGCTTTTAAGATTTAGTGCTCATAGCTTTGTAAATCCAGGATTGAACCAAACATAGCAGGGGTTATATGGTCCAAAGGTAGATGGCGCGGATACTAAGAAGAGATTTAGTAAAAGGTATCTTTGGCATTTATTTGCTGGTAAGAACATATGTGGAGGAGAGAAACTGAATGCAGGGCCTATTAAAAACATCTTGCATTAATTTCTAGCAGTAAGTCTTGCCTATCCCCAACATCAAATCGCCATAGCGCTTGAATTATCTTAGCTCAGTTTAATGATAGCACAGTTTGAAAATATATAATTTTGATTTTTCCTCAGCATTAATGTCATGGTTTGATGAATGATTGAGGGTACCAACTGTAAGGATAAAACTGGTCGTCAGGAGGATAAAAAGGGCAAGTTATCAGGCCTTCCTGACCTAAAACATACATTGGACCAGCGGTGGGTTCAGGCAAGATATGCCTAGTTTGGTCTAGGGGATGGGCGTGATGCTCAGCCCTGTGTTATGGCAAGGGCAATAAAACGCACTAGCTATATTCTTAATGCAATTTTTAGGTTTGGTTGCTCAGCATGTTGGATTTTGGCTTGGAAAATAGCTCGCTGGTGCTTGCTGTCTGCAATCCAACAATGTAAATCTGGGGCTGTTCTTGCCGATGATGAAAAAATACTAATAAAACTATTTAAAAATTTAAAATTATAGTTTTTTATAGGGCGCCACGTAGGGGTAAAAGAGAGCATATCTCTAATAACTTAAAGTATTTAAAACGTCAAGGATTAATGTTTGTATGGCTTGGGTATTTCTAAATCTAGTAATATGTAATTCTAGCCTATTGAAGCTCCTAAAACTAGCTTCACTTAGACTGAACGTGAATAGAAGAGTATTTTGGGGTATGGTGTAACCGTGAGGTATTGACTTAAATATTTGAGCCAATCCTCTTTTGCAAAAAATATTTCACCTTGGGGGACCTCCACCACCCCTATTAAAGGGAGTGGTCCCAGTGTAAATGCTGGGATGGGACTGGTAGGGGCTGGGGGAGATCCATCTGATGGACGCCCCAGAGTCTGCCACAAAATTGAATTATTCTGAATGGTAAAGTTTGTGTTAATTGCTCATGAGGTATTTGAACTAGTTTTACCCCAATTTTTGTGGTTCCACAGAGAATTGGCCAGGGTCTTTTAGCCTATTTCCTTATTAATATTTAAACAGAAATCATTATTGTGGACTAGTAAATGTCCAACATTACTCCTTCTCAGCCAATTTGGACCCACAACATTCTTATACTGTTGCTGGGAGGGCAGATATATGACATCGCCCCCCTCAAGAATGATGGGAGAAGAATAAGGCTGAAGGAAACGGCCATGTACTCGATTAATTGTGACTCCAGAAGCAAAGATTTGATCAAGTACTCATCCCCTCGCTTGTATGTAATTGAAAATGGAACTTTCCAGATTGAACCAAGCTTATCACTTCTAGGTGTGCTGCAGTTGTGATAATATAACCAAGTCAGCTACTTGGAAGGAAGGGAGAGGGACATGTAACTCATTAGCTGCTTCAGCTTCCTTTGTGACCATCTTATTTAAGTTATTTATAGCTTCCGCTCATAGTTGGATGATGTGTTGGGCCAACTGTTTCATAGCATTCTCTTGGCCAGTTCTTTCAGTGAAAATATCATTTGCTAGTAGAGTTGGTACCACAGGTTTTCACCATACAACACATGGAAAGGGGAAACCTTTAATATGCGATGATAACTAATTTGATAGGCTATAAGGGCACTGGGTAAATAAAGATCCCAGTGGAGAGGGTCTGAATTGGCCATTTTGCAGAGTATGGAGACCAGGGTTCCGTTAACTCTTTCTACAGCCCCATATGTGGATGGGTTATAAGGGGCTGAGAAGAGTTGTTACGCTCCCATGAATGTGGCAAGGAGCTTCACCACACGGGAAGTAAAATTTTTCCATTATCACATAAGAGGACCTGAGGACACCCTTGCAGGGTGAGAATGTATTGTTTAAGAAGTTGAGCGTGGCTTTAGCAATTTGAGCGGGGAGAGCTACAGCTTCAAACCATTTGGTGAAATGATCAATATCAACTAAGATATAGCGATTGCCACCTGTGGTCTGAGGGAGAGGACCTACCACAACCAGACTTAAGGTGTGGAAAGGTTGTTGAGGCGTCGTAAGCTGATATTGATATCGGGCATTGAAGCTGGTTTGTTCCTTACAGGTCAGGCATGCGTCCAAGACTTCAGTTATGGTTTCCAAGTTGCCCTCCCAGTAGTACCGATCTTTC
Source organism: Massospora cicadina (assembly GCA_022478985.1). Lineage (NCBI taxonomy): Eukaryota > Fungi > Entomophthoromycota > Entomophthoromycetes > Entomophthorales > Entomophthoraceae > Massospora > Massospora cicadina. Next base: position 58,207 of record JAKSZP010014689.1, read on the forward strand.
CCCAACCATGTGTTTTGTGTGCTCCGCCATGCCCCTATGATCATGTGAGACTCCAAAATGACAGGAACTCGTTCTGATGGCTGAAGATAGGGCAATCAATTTACTCCTACCTTCTTATATGGCTACCATTTTCCATCTTGGTGTTGCAGAAGTGGCGAGCGAGCATTTTTTTAATGGATCATCTTCATCAGCCTATGGATCTGGAGTCATGAGAAGATCATGTAGCCTCTCAGCTTAACTATCATCTAAGTAAAGAACAGGCAGCCGTGTTAACCCATCTACATTCATGTGGCGCATTCCTGCCTGATGCTCAATAATCATATCATAATGCTGGAGCTTCAGAGCCCAGAGAGAAAACCGCCCCCTGGGGTCCTTCATATTCTGCAACCAATTTAGATAGGCGTAGTCCGTGATTACTTTGAAGGGAGTCCCATCTAAGAATGTTTGGTAGTGTTTGACAGCGAGCAGGACAGCCAAACAATCCTTCTTTATGTTGCTGTAGTTACTCTCAGCTTTATAAAGCATTTTACTAAAGTAAGACACAGGATTATCTACTCCATGTTCATCCAATTGAGCCAAGATAACTCTGACAGCATATTCAGAGGCATCCGTGACCACAATGAAAGGTTTGCCGTAGTCAGGATGGCGGAGTATTGGATTTTTTTTAATAGCGCCTTCAGGGTCTCAAAAGCGGCTTTTTGTTCAGCACCCCAATGGAAGAGGGTATTCTTAGTTAAGAGGCGGATGAGGGGCTCACTGAGCTGAGCGAACATTGGGATAAATTGATAGTAGTACCCCATCATACTCAAGAATTACTGGATGTCGTGGAGGGTTTTTGGTGCAGGCATCTTGGATATGGCTTCGACTTTATTCTTTAAAGGTTGAATTCCATCTTGTAAGATGGCGTGACCCAGAAAATCCAGCTTCCTCCGGAAAAAGTTCACTTAGAGGGCTTTGGTTTGATACCAGATGCCCGCAAGCGTTGAAATAACTCCTTTAAATTTGTGAAATGTCATCAAAAATCTTAGAGATACTATAATATCATTGAAATAGACAATGAAGCAGCTTAATTTTAGATCCTGCAAGATATGATCCATTGCTTGATGGAAATTGGTGGGCGCGTTGCACAACCCTTGCGGTAGTCAGGTAGGTTGGAAGAGACCCTCACTGCAAATAATAGCACATTTGTCCTAGTCTTTGGAAAAAGGTCCATTTGCCAATAACCGTTAGTCAGGTCCATGGCAGAGAAGTACTTAGACCCAGAGAGTTGGCTAGAGCATCATCAATGCGAGGGATAATATTTATCTTTCTTGCTGAGGTTGTTTAATTTTTGATAGTCCATCACTACCCAATGACATCCATTTTCCTCTTTATTGATAAAAGTGGGGATTATCAAAGGCTTTGCAACGGCGACAGCAATCCAGCATCCAGCAGCTGTTTGAGATCCATCCGCATCTTTAGCTCCTCAACTTTTGATTTATGATAAGGCTTGGACGAATGGGCTTGGCATCACCAACGTCAATAGTATGCATCCATCTCTTCATGTGCCCATAGTCATTGTCAGATTTAGAGAAAAAGTCGCTGTACGCCTCAAGTAAGCATGTGGGATTTCTCCAGCTTAGCTGGGGTTAGTTCATCGGAAATATGAACAGAAGGTAGGGTACATAAGGATTGGTTAGCGGGTAAGCCCATATCTGCCATAGACCCAATATGGTGGACTTTCTTGATGTCCTAAATGAGTATCAGCAGGCCTTTACCATTCTCCTGATGCTTTTTCACCACCATATTTTCTTGGAGAGATTCCCTAGCAAAGGGTTAATAGGCCGATGATAGGTGGTGTCTAAAACGCCTGGAAAAACTCTGGGCTCTAATGGACTAACTCCATCTATGCTAATAAGGTGCAGTAGGAAGTTGGGTGGGATTTGCATGGTAATCTTAATGTCAACTACCCTTTGCTCCCCAGCCTTAATGACCACCTTTTCAAAAGCATAGAAAGGGATACCCTCCAGTGCGTCCACTGAGGGAAGCAACAGTTTGTTATGCCTGCCTTTAGTGGTGTAATGCAAGGATAAAGCGGAGGAGTGATACATAACTGTGCAAACAATCCTTTTTATTGAGCTCATCATTAGACAGAATCAGAGGAGGACAATAGTTAAACAGGGAGAAATAGCCCTTCTTCAAACTAATAACACCTTCATTTTTAGAGCATAAATTGGGTTCTAATGATTAAATCGTAGGTGTTATCAGTTAAAGTCAAATCTAAGCTGACAAGAGAAGCTTCTAAAAATGAATGGGCAGAGAAGAGTAAGCTCCAATGGCGCAGGTGTTGTTTGGGTCCACAGCCCCAAACTCTTGAGTGTGATCGAGGTTGGGGGCCAGCTTTATTTTCTTAATGAGCTTTGTTGACATAACGTTCATTGAGGACACAGTGTCAAGGTTTGCTTTAACCTGCACTCTATTTATGACGGCCATCACTTTAATTAAAGTACCACCCAAGGTGGGGGGAAGTGCGAGGACCTCTTTTATATGGAAAGTGGAGGCTAGTCGTTTGGAAGCTTCAAGGTAAATTTTCTGGATAGTCTGCAGGGTATGAACACACTGGGTAGATCAGAGAAAGGTGACAATGAGATGGTCCACATCACTGGAATTGTCAAAAATTTTGAGACCCCTTATCACTTGCCAAAGAGAAATTATGATGAGGGATCTTACTCAATTCACTTTTCTGGGCTCAATCGATCAGATACCTCTATTTCACCTGGGGCTCTTAAAACATAATGCAAACATCTTCATCACCCCCTTCAGACTCGTCGTCAGAGGGGTTATTAATGCAGGTTAAGGAGCCCATAGAGAATGGGGTAGGTTCAGGACACCCTTATGGGATGATAAGTCCTGGGGTTGCTCCTCCTCCTTATTAACTTTTGGGGGAGGCATTGGAATTGTCACAGCTCAAGTTTTGACCTTCAAAGAAGGAGGTTTGGGCTTCCTCATGGAGACAGGTCTTAGACTAGAGTTAGCTGAATGAGAAGTTGAAGGGAAAGGTGCCGTCAGTGGATGCTTTAACTTCAACAGCTTTGGTTTGTTCAGTGGCTGGGTGCTTCTGAAAAACAGGCAGTTTAGCCTTTGTGACCTGGTCATCTAACCCATTGTTAGTGGGAGTTATTGGGACCCAAGAAAGGGGTTTAGACTGAAGAGCAGGCTTTGAAACCACTTGGGATGGCTACTCTGAAGAAAACAATGGGCAAGGAAAAGGTACGACTGCCTCCATCAACTGAGTGCTTTAAATTAAGGTGAAGGGGAGCACTGCCCCATCACAGCCATTATCATATGACTATCTTTATGAGAAGAGGAAGTATTTTTTAATGGCAACTCCGCAGAAGCAGCTTTCCATAGGGAAACAGCCATAGTTGATGTTAAATTGGTTGGCGTAGATGCTTGGCTAAAAAACCTTGTGTAGGGTCAAGCTCATAGATATCTGCAACCGTTAATAAAGCGTCTTTGATTTCTCGTACAGTCTTGAAATTGCACTTTATGGAAGAGAGATGCATCGCCAAGGAGGGATGAGATGCCAAGCCAGCCAAGATAACCACAATAGCATCATTGAGAGGGAGCATTTGGGCAAGCGACAAAGATTGAGACTTAGTTATAGAAGCGCTCAACAAAAGAGGTGATCAATTTTCCCTCTTGCAAACTAAGCCACATAAATACCTGTTTTGTCGCTGCAAACTTTGTTTAGAACCAAAATTCTTCTGGCGGCGCTTGCTTAATCTCTGCTCAAGTACTGAGGTTGACCATGGTGGGGACCATTCATTCTTGAGCCATGTGGTTTAAGCAAGGGAAGAACATAATGGAATTTTTGCTGGTCAGTTTCTCCTTCCATCGAAGACTCATAAACACAAAAAAAGGAGGCAATACTGCCCTCACCAGGTATGAACTTATCTCTCAGAGGGTGTTTTCTTATATCAGGGCATTGTATTGAGTGCTGCTCAAGCCGTTTAAGGCGAGACAAAGCACTAGCTAGCTGGAGTCTAATGGAAGCTAGCTGAAGGGGTTTTTCCATCGTTTTTTGTGGTGTACTGGCGACCCCTGTAGTGAGCACCAATTGTTGGATTTTGGCTTGTATAAAGGCTCGCTGGTGCTTTCTGCCTTGAATCCAACACTGTATATCAGGAGATTTTCTTACCACTGATAGGAAAATAATAGAAAACTAGAAAATTCTAAAAGTTTAAGTTTATAGTTTTTTATTATGTGCCACGTAAGGGTAAAAGAGAGAATATAGATAATAAAATTGATAACAGTTTTAAAATGTCAAAGCTCGACGTTTGGATAGCTTGGGGTATTCCAAATTAGGTAAAATGTGATCTTACCCTATTTGAAGCTCAAAAAAACTCGCTTCACTTAGGTGGAGCGATGAATGGGGAATTATGATTAGAGAAGATGTACCCATGGGATAATTTTGATAAATTCTAATCAAACCCCATTTGATAAGTTTTTTTCACCTTGGGGACCCCCACCACGCTTATAAAAAGGGTAGTTCGCGCGTAGGTGCTTTAATGGACCTGGTCATGCTGGGGGTGTATCATCTGATGGACGCCCCATGGTCTGCTTCATGGTCAGAGTAACCTGACTGCTGGATATTGGTTGAGTTGCTGTAAAGTATTTGAAACCGTGTTACCCCAATTTTTAGGGTTTCACTAAAGATTGGCCAGAATTTTGTCTAATAAAATCATCATTAATATAGAAATAGATCTTGTTATTGGGGACTTGTAAATGTGTGATATTTCCCCTTTTTGGCCGATTTTGCCCCAAAACATTCTTATCTTGATTCCTGGAGGGCAAATGTCTTAAAGTACCTCAGTATGATAATGAATTCCTATATCAGCAGCCATTTGGAGGGTTATTATTAGAATGAGCGCAAAACAATGACCCAGAAGAAGAAGGACACCAAGAGCAACCAAAGCCTTATGCCTGTCAAATGTTTAATACGTTTGTCGCCATGTCACCCAAATATAGGTGACAAGTATGCTTCCATGGGGGCCCCATCACCCATGTATGGGTGACAGGGCGATGAATGTGTTAATGAACAATTTGTAGGTTTAGTATCGCAAATTTAGAAATTCAAATATGACTTCTTAATTGAAATAAAAATGGTAAAAAACCACCAAAAACCATTTTTTTGGAGCTCAGAAGTTTTATGTAAGAAAAAGCGTGAAAACAAAGTTCCTAGCTGCATGGGTAGATGGTAGATTTAGATACAAAAAATATAAAAAATAACATTATACTAAACTTTTTATAACTTTATATATGATAAAATGTCATTTATACTACAATATATTATAGTATTTGTTAAAATAAATTAAACACGTGTGTTGATTTTGTACAATTGGGACAATATATTATATTTTTTAGCTTTTTTTCTCTCTTCCTAGCATTTTATAATTTATAATAGTCACATTTGGGCTCCTTGAGAAACTCAACTGAATCATGCTGGGCGACGAACATGTTAACCATATATCTACAGATGAGCAAGATCCATCCTCTGATGCGCCTCTCTTAAAAGGGATAAATGCTGCCTTCCCGGTGGATCAATTATTAAAGAGTACCCTAAAGTTGGGGAGGGTATTATGAGCTTCCTGGGGAAAAGAGATCCGTTAAATGTCCACGTTGTAAAAAATCAGAATTCATCCTAATCTGAGTGTACAAACTGTGACATTGTCATTGCAAAAACCCATGTCCACACTATAATTGATATGGATGCTCCAGTTATATAGTGTCCACAAAGTTAGTGGCGAAATTGGCATTAAAGCCTAATGTGGAACATCGTATGTTGTATGGGACTGCGGGCGTGGAAAGCACGGTCTCTGAGGGAGCATACTTAATGCTACCCTTGCAGTTTGGGTCAATTGTCATTGTAGCTCTAGCAATAGTGCTACCAAATGATAACTATGACCTGTTAATTGGAACCACTTTTCTGTGACACTTTGGGGCTGTTGTTGATATGACAGTGGAGGCCTTTGAAACTCTGGGATAGCGTATCCCAATTTACTTTACCCTAGTGGAGTGCTGAAAGATCTGGTGCACATGGGTCTATCAACCTGGCCTACATTTATGGGGTAATTCCAGTTTGCTACCATTGACTAAAGGGTTAGACCTGAGCCCTTCCTCACCAGATATACAAATACCAAGGGCTCACTCTCAGAGTAGCTGGGGCGATGTACATCCCCTCTGGTCACCAAGTAATAGTGTTCACCAAATTGGTAATTGAAGTGCCAGATGGACTTTATGAGGAAGTTATTGGTCTGTATCAGCAATCGCGCTTAAGTCCCACATGGCTTCAGGCATAATACTTCCAGGTCATGAGGAGATCCAGGTTTTTTAGCGAATCTACAAAACCAATGCAAATCTGCCAGCATCAAATAGTGGCGCATTTACACTTGACCCCAGCTGAGGAGGTCCTTTAGGTTCACAAGTTTGGGTCGCTGGATGAATTTGGTTTACTGGTCAATTCTCAGTCCAGTATAATGATGGTTCCACGTGAAAACTTAGTTGGTTTAACAGAATAACAGAAGGATTGGGTGATACCTTTATTTGAAAAATATATGGAGATTTTCACTGTTGATGACTATGATTTAGGGTGCGCTAGGGGTGGTTCATCAATTTGACACTGAGGATCATCCCCCTATCATGTCTTGCCAATCTACCAATAAAGGGCAGCTGACAAAAGTAGTTACCAAGGAGATTGACAAGCTTCTTGATCAAGGGATTCTCAAACCACAAAAAGTCTTTGTTCTTCGCCTGTTTTGATTTTAAAAAAGAAGGACGGCACCAACCATGTAGTAATAGATTATCAGAAGCTCAAATATATCACCAAGAAATACTCATATCCCTTGCCGTGGATTGATGATACTTTGGATTTTTTAGGGGAGTTCATTACTCTCAGCGATGGATTTGATGTCCAGTTATTGGAAAATTGAATTGCCCGCAGTGGAACAGGAGAAGTGAACATTATCACGCCTAAGGAGCTTTTTCAACTGACCTGTATGCCCCAAGTGCTATGTAATACCCTGTCTACATTTCAAAGGGCCATGGACATTATCCTTGGAAACTTGAAGCTGTCATGCGTCCTCATATACCTTGAAAATACCAAGTTTTTTGCGTATGTTCTCTCAGCACCTTACCCATCTGGAGAGCTCTTCCACCAGCTGGCAGAGGCCAACATTAAAATTAAGCACTGTAGATGCCATTTCTTTAATGACCAACTATAGAACCTTGTGTTTGTGGTAGATGTGGCTGGGCTGAGCCCCAACCAGCCAAAGTGGAGGCTATCCAAAAGATGACTACACCAACCAGTAAGCGTGATATAAAAATGTTTTTAGGAATGGTCAGCTACTACCGCCACTTTATCCCTAACTTTAGTTGTATTGGAGGTCCGCTGTTTGATCTACTAAAGAAGGATGCCATGTTCAAATGGACGGAACGCCGTCAACAATATTTTGATGCACTTGGAAGGCGTTGATCAATGCGCCAGTGCTATGCTTCCAAACTTTGAAAAGGAGTTTATTGTACATATGGATGCATCTTTTCCGCTGTTGGGGCAGTTAAGTCCAAAAAAGATGATGAAGGGGAGGAGCACCCAGTGGCATACTGTAGTTAAACCTGAATAGCCACAAACATAATTATACCGTGACCAAGTGGGATTGCTTAGCAGTGATCTACGTTTATAAGCAATTCAGAGTAGCTTTGCATGGCACAAAGCTTAAAGTCGTAATGGATCATGCCTCATTATTCTGGTTGCAAAACTTCAAAGAGCCTATTGGGCGTCTAGCCCAATGACCCTTAAACTTCATGATTACAATCTCAAGATTATTCACCAACCAGGAGCTAAACACCAGAACACTGATTGTTTGTTGAGATTAATTAAATTTGTATTTACGGCGGATCTGTGTGACATCATGTTTGACAAGATGCTCAGCGGAAAGTATGAAGATGAACCGTCTCAAGTCATCAAAGTATTGGACGGAAAAAAGGGCCAATACGCTTCAGAAAAATGGCGAGTTGTACAAGTGGATTTGGGACACTATGGTAAACATCTCAAGGCCTTCCGCCTGACTCAACTTTATCATGAGCGCACACTGTGCGGTTGGACATGGTGGAGTTTATAAGACTCTGTAACTGTTGTGACCTTGGTACTACTGGGAAAGCATGCAATTTGATGTGCTAAAAACAATTTCTTGCTGCCACCAGTGCCAAGTGGAAAAGCAGTTACACCAAAAGTCTTCTTACTGACTAGTGAAACCACATTTTTCTTGGCATACAGTTTCCTTAGATGTCATTGGCCCTCTGACAATGGCAGCTAACCAGTCCAAGTACATTCTGGTGGTGATTGACCACTTGACCAGATGAATTGAAGCCAGGGCAATACAGGACTTGGGGACGGTCACAATGGCCAAGTTTGTAGTTAAATGTATAATTCACCTTCATGGCTGTCCTCAGTTCATCCTTACTGACAACAGAACCAACTTCACCTCACACATTTAACCCAAGCTCAACGTATTGATGGCCATCTGCGGAGTGCTAAAGAAAAATACCACCCTAAGTCCAATGGGAAGGTCAAACGTGTTGATGGGACCTTGGTGAACATACTTTAGAAAGTGGTAATTGATTGACCTTTCTATTGGAGTTCCCACCTTTCCAACGCCATTTTGCCTATAAAATTTAGCTACTATTACACCACGGGGAAGATTCCCTTCTAACTACCATATGGACGACACCTGGCTCTTCCAGTATTGCTCTATTCATGTGTAGAAAATATGTGCGGAATGGATGCCACCATTATTTGACTAACCTGTAGACACATTGATCAAATTGCAAAACAAAGCTTACTCCTTCAGTTTAGCCATGAATATCAAGGATTTGGATGCTAATTAGGTATGGTGGAGTGGGTTGGCTCAGTTTAAGGTGGAAAACATGGTTCTGTTCCATGACCAACGAAGGTTTGGATGTAAGCACACATTTGCCAGCATTTGGATGGCCGTTTTAAATCATTGAGAAAACAGGTGTTGAAGCCTACACTATTAATGACCCTGATAGTGGTTGGATCATTAACCAAGAGCATGTGAAGTTCCTCTAGTTATATAAGCAATTTGAGCCTTATCATTTAGTCAAGGGGGTAATGTAAAGATTCTGATATGACTGGACAACAAGAATGAAATAGCTACAGCAGATTAGGGAGAATCCGCCAACCATGATAATAATTATACTTATTTAAGCGCCTTAGTTGAGGCGATTTTAGGTCAGAAAAGAGTTATAATTGGATCGCCTCCCAATAGGATGATAAGGCAATGTCATTTTTTGATGAATATTGAGTAAGATTGTCTAGAACTAAGTCAATAGATCTGAATAAACTCTGCCAGAACCAATGAGTATGGCGGAACTGATTACTAAGTTGAGAAAATGGTATTATCTGAAGTCACTGAGATATAGGCGAGAGAGATAATTGACAAAGGAGGATTGTGAGTAGTTTAGAGAGTGTGGAGCAGCAATAATCCGCTGAATAGATTATATTAAAATAAAGAAACGTTGTTTAGACCATTGGTCCATATTATTATATATTTCATTGAGTGTGTTTAAAGGAGTGACGATCTCCATATCCTACATTCTATTGCTCAGTGGGCTTTTTCCCTGTGAGAAAAACTTATGGCATATCTCAACAATTCTGCCGAATTTTATACCACAGACCAAAGCACTTAAGCACTCCTGCATTAATCTTCACTTGGTTGTGGACTTCCCGTTGGGTTCCAACCAACTTTTGTTATTTATATTCTATCTCATAATATATATTGCGCTGTACACCCTTGCCCTGGGTCCCTTTAGCTATGGCATCCTCCATAATACCCTGTTCACCATCTTACTAATGACTAGTTCCCTGGAGGTGTGTTGTGCACCTTGCACCACCTCACTGGGAACAAGAGATACAGACATTCTCGTTACATTAGTTGGCAGCCACTTTTATTTACATTCACTAGAATTATCCATGTGGGGCTTTTGCTGAGTGAAAATTGGGTGCGCCTACCGTTTGACATGGCCTTAATGGGGCTCACCACCGTTTTCTCATTTGGCCAATGGCTGGGGAGTCTCTTCGCTATTTTTGCTACCCCCAACTGGGAGTGCCCACTCTTCTTGATCATACATAGTAGATTCAGTTGCTTCACATTCTGGGAGTTATAATTACTCACTTTTTCAATAAACTTTTAACGAAAATCATATAGTTAAAAAGTTTTTCCTTTGCACCGCGTTTGAATGGTGCAGGCGGAGTCATTTAAAAATCCTGGTGGTGATGGCCTTAGATAACGATGTACAGCCCAACGCCAAAACGGGTAAGGGGTCGTTCATGTTGCAAAACACGTTTTATAATGCTAATTACTTATGTAAATTGAACAAATATCATCTTTCGTGGTATTAGTTTGGAACTAATTTCAGTGTACCAGATCACCCCAGAGAACCCATGCTTGACCCCTATCATGATCCGCAGAACACAGGAGTTGAAGGAGTTACTTTTACAATATGAAAACGTTTATGCAACTGTTGAAGATAAGATGGGATATGTGACCTCAGTAGTAAGAGTGTCCAATTATCCCTCTCCAATCTATGAAGAAAAACCTATCCTGGGCGCATGCTTATGCCTAATGAAGAATTTTATGGTTGTTTATTGGCATTGTCTGCTTTGAGTAAAGACCATTCTGGATAATTTTGTTGACAGCTACCCTCTCATTCCTTTAGGGAAAATTAGCACAACTGTTTTGGAGGATACAGGAACCTCTGAGAAATTTATTGACTAAGTCCTGGCCGACTACCTTGAGTTGAATTATTTGCCAGGCGGCATGGTCAGGGGAGGGGCTTTCCAAGGTATTCCCACACTGAAGGTTCTAGAGTTAGTGGATTATCAAGTTGTCAAAGATCATTTGTCTGTCCATTTCCAAGAAATCAAAAACCTCATGTAACCATTTTTTTTGAGTATAGTGGTGGCAAAAGTTTGACGTCTGAACCAACTTGACTAACAAAACCTTGTCCTTAACTTTGAATAATGTCGCATATTAGTTGTCCCTTTATATGATGCAAACTCTCAGGACGATCTGCCTCACTAGCAAAATCCACACTCTCAGGCTTTCTCCATGTGATGGATGGGGTCTCTGAAAACTGCTACAAAGCATTTAGGCAAGAGTGCCCAAGTGAGTGCCCACAGGCAGGATAGCCCTGCTGTGGAGAGATCCCAAATCCAACTATGCGTAAACCACTTTACCACGAAGGTTTGGGCCACAGTTAAGACAATGCTGGCGCTCAGAAGGAGGGCCTGACCCCCTGAAAGGGCGTACAAGGACTGGATGGCCCTGTCAAAGTCTGAGCTGCTGTCCATGTGGGGGTTTTCAGGTTTTCTTAATAAACTGATTTACAAATGTGAAAACTTAATTTTCAAATTTGTTAAGTTTTATCTAAATCTATAGAAGATAAAACTTCTTTAAACAGTTTCGCCTGCTCAGATTTATACTGAGCTTAGTGGGGAAGAGTGAGTCCTGTTCCTGTGAAGTCTGCGGGCATCTTCCCAGCGGTGGGCCCTATTTGAGAATCTAGACCCTCAATTTAGGTGTCAAGGCCCATTCTCAAACTCAGGCTGGGTACCCTCGGGGGTTGCGGAAACTTTTCCGCATTTATTTTTCAGCTTCAAATTGCTCTCAAAGCCTGGGCCATTCCCTTCACCCATATTCCCCTATATTGGTTCGTTGCCTCTTTTGGGAATATTTCATTTGGCAGCATCTGGTTGGCCAGAGCGCCGTTCACAAGGATTTTCATCCTTGTCAATACTCCCATGAGCAACAGGTTCAGCCACACCTGATTAGCCTGAAATTTGTGTCTGAGGGTCCAAACCCTCAAAGCTGCATTTAGTAATATTGAATTTGGCAGCATCTGGTTGGCCAGAGTGCCATTTCTGAGGCTTCGCTTCCTCATCAGCCTTTCAATTCATTTTTACTACCAATTTCAAGGCATCTGATTCGACAGATTGCCATTTACAAAAATTGGTGCAGTTGAGCCCTTCTCCCCTGGCCTTGACTATCGCCCTAGGGAAGACTAGGGCAATGTGATGGTCAGGCTACGCCTTGACCGTTACACTCCGTTGCTGAAGCCCTCTATGGAGGTATCCATACATTCCTGTTTTGAGGGTCTGCAATCTTTGTTTGATGTGACTTCATCCAATGTATATTATCTCATTCAGATTTTAATTGCAAGTTTAAACTAAATATTGATCTTGTGCGTATATCATCCACAATTTACCCTTTGACTTTACGGGAGGAAACGGCCTTAGAAGTGGGTTAAGGAGAAGTTAGCTAAAGGCAAAATACTTCAGCATAACTCCCCAGTATGCTCCCCACTTCTCTTTGTGGATAAGGACAATGGTACCTTATGCCTGTGCTTATATTATGGGAATCTCAACAATATCACAGTACCAGACTTACATCTTATTCTGTTGAATTCTCAGATTGTTCACTATGTGGAGAAAGCCCAATTCTTCATTAAACAGGATTGCTTAAACGCGTTCAATCAGATCTGGATAAGAAGGGCTGGAGTGGCTAACCGCATTCTGTACCTGAAAATGGATTTTCCAGCTTTATGTTATGCCCTTAGTCAGAAAATCAACTATGGGCTCTGCTTGTTGGCAGGCTAACCAGTATGAAGACTGGTCAGCCCTTGCCATCTTGCCTTAGGCGTTGGGGCCAGCAGCGCCGGCTAACTCCTTGCCATGTCACCTGTGCCATTTGGGGATCCCCTAGCCTAAACTCCAACCAATAAAATAAATTATAAACTTATAACAAAAGGTAGAATAGGCAAAATGAGGTATTTATTGAAAGGGAAGCGCCAGATATTTATACTATTTACAAAAGGGCTACTGCGCCCACCACTGACTTATTGGCTCTACCGCTGGTTCTTTCAGCCAAGTACTCTTCTTAATCTTCTAACTACTATATTTCTTCTCTGGCGTCAACCCTCTCGCTCCATCCTTCCCAATGTCCTAATTAGTTTTGGCTCATCTTCGGCCTTAAGTCGCCAGTGAGCCATATATATAATTATACAAAATAAATGTCAAATTTGGATTTGATCTTCAAGTTGATAATAATTCACTGGAAACAACTTCAGTCACTTGCTTGACTTGGAATATCTTGGCATCTTGTCAACATCTCTTCTCATCTTATCTCAATTAATTGATTATAATAAATGAGGCACTGGAAACAACCTTGGCTACCTTGAACTCATAATTGTTGGATCCGCTGACATTGAATAAATAGTGCAGGCAGCAAAATCATAGATGAACAATTGAAGCGAAAACATTGGATTTCTGCCAGAAATCCCACAACAGTCCATGAATGGCAGTTGGCGTCAGACACTGATTCTGCTGACTGATACCAATTTTATTATCCTCAGCTATTAGTCACCGGTGATCCTTATACTAATTTGGGGCCACCAATTGGACCCACTCAAACCTAATTCCAAACTTGGCGGAATACTAATTTTGGATTAACACAAAGTGGGGAGCAACTAACCGGCAATCATATTAAATAATATAAAATTCAGTCAATAAGCCATTCCACCAGGATTGGCATTTAATCCCAAATAACGCTAAATCATTTTAGGATTTCATCTGGTTAATGTTCTGACACCCTTTGAGCTTAAAACGACCCAGCTATCTTTTTCTCCGTATAGATGTGGCTTTGGGGACTTGTTGAGGGTATTTGCGGTAGCCTATATGGATGATATTCTGGTGTTTTCCCCTGATCATGAGTCCAATGCAGTACCCTTTTGGAAAGTGGTGGAGAGGCTAAGGGAAGCCACCCTTACGCTAAAAACAGTAAGTGTGAGTTCTTTAAGTCTCAGGTCACCTTCCTGGGCAACGTCATGTTTTCCCAAAGCCATATGATAGCTCCAGAAAAGGAGAGGGCGATTTTTGAGATGGCCCACTCCAACTTTGGTCAAGAAATTGAGGAGTTTTAGGGACGTGTACGTTCCTTAAGAAATTCACGCCCAATCCAACTGAGGTGGCGGCGCCCCTGTATAAGGCAAGTGGAGCTAAAGTTCTCCAGTGTTTCCATTTTTACAAGATGCCTTCCAATCTGTAAAGTGCACCCTGTTATCCACATCCATCATTCGCCATGTAGATCCCAAAATGGAGTTTATTGAGGCTACTGTTGACTCCAACTTCGCCATAGCAGCTGCCTTATTACAAGTAGGCGAGAAGGGAATAGAGCATCCGGTGGGATACTTTTCCAGGAAAATGTCTCTAACAGAGTTAAAATACACCGTTTATGAAATAGAGTTATTGGCAGTGTTTGTTGTGCTTACCTATTGGCGTCATCAATTGCATAACTCATCCCAACCATTCCGCATTTTTACAGATCACCGTGCATTGTTGTAAAATTACGCACCTCATGTATTGACCCCACAGTAAACCTGCTGTCATGAGACCATGGTCAATTTGTGTTTTCTTATAAGTTTACAAAGGGCAAGGAGAATGGTTTGGCGGATTCTTTGAGCTGAAACCTTGCAATGGCTCCTGATCCTAAGGAGGTAGAGATGCATAATACTCACCTGATGATTCTGATGGGTAAGATTGTGTCACAATTTCCCTCTCACTCGTACCATGGGCCAGTGCTTGATCCTCTAAAAAATGAGGATGAATATGGTATGTTCAGAAAGGTAATCTTACACAGCCTTTATCAGCTGAGTATATAATGGCTCTTGCTTAGAGTAAATTAAATCAAGAGGACATTACCTGGGGTTACCACATGAAGGATGAGATGGTGTGGTTTTAGGGGCGCCTATGGGTTCCTGCTGAAACACTTTGCCCGGAAATCATCTGGGACCATCATGAAGGTATAACTGTTGTCCATCCAGGGAAGGCAATAACTCTAGAACTAATCCAGTGCACTTAGACTTGGGAGGGATTAGCCACGCAGGTTGCTAATTATTGTAAGGAGTGCAAGGTCTGCAATTAAATGAAGCCAAATCGTCAGCCCCTTGCAGGGTTGTGGTACCAGTTCAAAAGGCTGAAGGCCTTAAACTTCTGTATTGGCGATTTTATTGTGGAGTTACCTGCATATGATGGTTACAACGCCATCATGGTAGTGGTGGACCGTTTTAGAAAGTTCATCCACTTTATCCCTTGCAGAACCACAGTACCACGTCTAAGATGGCAAGGCTCTTTGTATCTCACGTGTTTGCTCTTAATGGGGTCTCCCAAGAAATAATTAGTGATCAGGGGCTCAGTTTACTTCTATCTTTTGGGAGGAGTTGCTTAAGATTCTTCAGATCCATCCCTACTGGTCAACTGCCTATCACTTTAATCAGATGGGCAGACTGAATGAGTGAACCAGTGCTTGGAACAGTTCCTGCAGTGTTACACCACCGCGGACCATTCAGATTGGTTTTCCCATATCCTCATAGCCCAATTCAGCTATAACAACACCAAACATGAATCAATGTTTGTTCCCTCTTCTTCACCAATTATAGCTTTATCCCGCCTATAACATGGAGCACAGTTATGGATCTAAAAAGGAAGCGGTCGTGGACTTTGCAAAAATATCAAAAAAGTACACCAGGGGTGAGCACGAACTTGGATGTAGCTATGCAATCTTATAAGGAGAATGTGTACTGGAAAAGACAGGTAGGTCCTATGTACAAGAAAGGGGATCTCGTGATGCCGGATGCTAAAAACTTTCCCCTTAAGAAACCATGCAAAAAATGGGTACTTAAGAGGATTGGGCTTTACCTAGTTGTCAGAAAGGTGGGCCACGCCTCATACCAATTGGATCTCCACCATCATTCTGGATATTTTCAGTCTTTCATGAAACTAAGCTTAAGTGGTTTGAGGACCCCCACCAGAAGCCCCAAAGGATTATCTCGTGGATGGGGCGCATGAGTGGGAAGTGGAGAAGATTGTAGCCTCCCTCAGAGTCAGAATAAGGCTTGAGTACCTAGTATTGTGGAAGTGATCTGATGCAGTGGAAAACAGTTGGGTACCAGTGTGCGACAGCACTTATTCCCAGATTTTAATTGAATTTTTTCACAAGTGGTTCCCTGAGGCTGCAGGATCCAAGTTTCAGCAAACCATCGCCGCTGTGAAGTTGATCCCAGCCCACATGAACTTTTTCCCTGGCGAAAGCCCCATGAGGGGGTGTTGGGATCACAGGTGTATTACCACGAATTCTTTGATTTATATTGAGTCCAGGTGACCCAAGACCCAAGGATGTTTAGGAAATTACTTTTTGCTTCTTATTGGAAAAAAGACTTTATAACAGATAATTTGCCTAGCGAGGCAATTTCAATAAACTACAAATCTATCTTAATATTGTGAAAAGGAGAAAAATTTAATTTTATTAGCTTAATAGTAGAAAGATAAGGAAATCAGGGAGGCGTCTTGGGGAATATCCAAACAATCCAAGGCTATATAAAAAATATATTAATGAATCAGGGATATGGTGGCAGTCCAATTGTTATAAAATTGGCGTTTTTGTTGAGATATGCCATAATCAATATTGCGCAGGGTTCAAACCACTGAGCAATAGGACCAACGATATGAGGATCTTTGCTTTGAAACAACAGAAATGAACTTATTTAACAATTATGGAGCACTTGCTTCCAATATACTTCTTTATTAATACAATAAATACAGCGGATCCTCTCTGTTTAGATCACTCTAAACTATTAATAACCAACCCCTCCTTGATCATCTCATCCCGCTTGTATTGTAGCAACTTTGGATGGTATCACTTTCATGGCTTAGTAATTCACTTCGCCGTATCTCATTGGTTCCGCCAATTATTATTCATTAATTCACAATCACCTAATTTGAGGAGATTCTCCTAACAACCATATATCGCCTCATTTTGAAGTGCTTAAATTACCATAACTCATATCAAACTCGGCGGATTCCATTCATTCCACCAAAATGACTTAGGGCTTATTGGCCAGTCATATCATAATTGTGCCACCAATTATTTCAGTTGAATATGCTGCACTTGTCTCATAGATCAGGTTTGAACCCTGAGATTAGTAACTCAGAAGGAGCATTAGTTGATCAAATAAGTTGGGGATAATCCCCTACTTCAAGGGCCTTAAATTTCATTGGGGATTATCTCTGACTAAAGTTTAGGCCATTTGGTTAATCAAAATTGATTTTTGTCAGCCGACATATCCAAATCACCCATTCAGGTAGGAATCCTGACTATACCTCCTCTAGATCTTGGCAAAGTGGGGGAAAATTGATGGAAAAAGCGACCATTTATGCAGTTTAAAACTGTACCCTGAACGATCACTACAATTGAGTTTTCTTTGCCAGATCTATCTATGACTCAGTAAGGCCCAGACCAGTTGGTGCCCAATTTGTTGTCACAACCTCCAAGTCGGTGATGGTAGAATAAGACTAGGTCACCCAGTTGGAAGGTGTGTAGAGGGTCATGCTTATCATTAAATTAAAACAGTTTCTTTACTGGTTGTAACTGACATGATTTTAGAAGCTAGGGCTTGGAGTATGATAATCTCATTTGCAATACTTCACATAGTGACTTCAGGGGCTTTGGGAGAGGCTTGTCAAGCATAGACTGTACTTCAGAGGCATATGAGGATTTCTGATGTACAACGCTAGGAATGGCGACATCTTAATTATTTAAAAAACTAATCTTATAGGCCAGAAATGCACTAGGCAAATATTGGGGACATTAAAGGAGGTCAGTCATAGCCATTTTCTGGAGGGTTGCAGCTAGAATACATTTACCCGCTCTATCATTCCATTAGTTGCAGGATGGTATGGGGTGGAGAACACCTATGCGGTTCCCATAAGGCCGGCTAAATCTTTCACCAATATCAAGCGGGAATTTTGCCCCTTATTAAAAAGAATGCTGTTAGGGCACCCATGTTGGGTGATAATCCTGTTATACAAGAATGTTGTGGCAGCCTTTGCTAAAGCTGAGGGTTGTGATACAGCTTTGATTCACTTAGTAAGATGGTTCACAGCTAGTAGGAGGAACCAATGACCATTAATGGCTCGAGGGACAGGTCCCACTACATAGATGCTAATAGTTTGAAATGATTCACATTTGAAACACTGGATGATGTGATTGGGGGTTGCGTCCAGCTTGGCTTTTCTATACCAAGATTGACTATAATACATCCTGTATTGAAACAAGCCTTACATCCCAATATCATTGAGTTTAAGCCACTGGTGTGCTTTTCAAATTCCCCTGTGGCCAACCTGCCAATGTCCCTCTAATATGACGTCAGTTCAATCTTAAGGTCATGCATAGGGAACCCACTTTTTAGACTTAAGTTTGCACAATTGGCCATTTTTAAATTGAAGACTTGCCGATCTTTTCACCAATTCCTTTTGAAGGATTGGGGATTGATCTTTCAATAAGTGTGGTTGGTTTATGAGATTGGATAATTGATCCCCTTCATGATCCATTGTAGCTAATATGGGTAGCTGAGATAGGCAATCCACATTTTGGTAGCACCCTGGTCGGTGTATAATAGAAAAGTCTTAGCTTTAAAGTTTTAAAGTCCATCTGGCTAATCTTTAATTAGGATCCTTCATTTGCTGTAGCCATTGTAATGAAAATTTGTCAGAGATGATGGCGAAATGCTTCCCATATAAATAAGGTTGGAAACTCTTAATAGCCAGTAGGGCCGCCAAGCATTTGCGTTCCATAATGCTATAATTGCGTTCAGCTCTAGGATAAGGTCTTGCTTTAGTAGGCTATGGGAAGGTCCACTAAGTTTTTGTCATGTTGGGATAGGATAGCTCTGATGGCGATATTGCTAGCATCAGATAAAAAGTATAAAGTGTTTATCAAAATTTGGGTGAATAAGTACTGGAGAGTGAGTCAGAGAGATGCATAACAAATCAAAAGCATGTTGTTGCTCTTCTTTCCATTGGAAGGGTATTCCTTTTTTCAGTAGATATACCAGAGGCTTGGAGGTGTCTTAAAAATGGGGGTTAAATTGGCAATAGTATCCCACCACCCCTAAGAAAACTTGTACATCTCATATAGATTAAGGGGGTCGTCTTAACAATGGCAAGACCTTGTCATCCATTGGGGATATTCCGTCTTTACTGACCTTTTGACCCAAAAAATCCATCTCACTTTGTTAGAAAGAGCATTTCGATGGCTTTAGTTTTATGAAAATTGCCATAACCATTGAAAGACTTTCCTGAGGTGATCTAGATGTTTGGTAAAAGTTCATGAGAAAATAGAAATGATATTAAGGTAAACTAGTACGCATGAGCGTTATAAATCGCCTAATAGTATGTCCATAGTGAGTTGGAAGGTAGTAGGGGCGTTACACGACCCCTGAGGCATTTGAGTGGGCTCAAATAATCCTTCACTTGTGATGAGAACGCATTTTACATGATCTTCTGGTGACAAATCTACTTGCCAATAACCACTGACGAGATCCATGGCTGAGAAATAGTGGGCATTGACATCAAGCGTAAGGAGTCATCTATATGTGGTAATAAATAGCTGTCTTTGAGAGTGATAGGATTGAGGCGTGATAAACCATGGCAACACGGTGGCTACCATACATCTTTCAAATTAATAATAGTGGGGAAGTCCATGGGCTTTTAGAAGGCACTAATAAACTGGCCTTCAACAGTTGCTGTAACTCTAAGAACACTTGAGCTACCACCACTTTGGATTTTTGGTATGATCGGGATTTGAATGGAAGGTGAGCCCCAGTTTCAATTTAAAATGATTTACCCCTGACATTTTCCCAAAGTCACTTAGTCTCTAAGGAAAAGATAGTACTATACTCCTTGAGGAGGTCTTTGACATTCTGGAGTTTTTTGGGGAGAGATCGTTTCCAATTTTACTTTCAACCAGACATTGGTAGGTAGGGGACTAAACAATATGCTTTGTAAAGAGCCAAAAAATCTCACATCGGCAATATTCTCAATTAGACATAATTTTATGTAAGCAATAGGGGCATGCCGAGGGACTTATAGGGTTTGGTTCATCAGATTCCCTGATAAATAGAAATAGATTTCCCATAAGCAGGATCCAAAATTCCCAGATAGGTTAAGATTCTTATATTGAAGGGTTTGGGTGGACACTTAGCTCCAAAATTTGGTTATAGGGATGTTAATCATGATCCCTGTATCCACAATCACTTGTGAGCCATAGGGTATTGTAATAGAATGGGGGCTTACAGAGGGATCTCATCTTTGGCATCCACATCCTCAGGGGTAGCTTAGTTTTTCCTCCTAAGACTTGATATGTGACTTTACAAAAGGAGGACGGATATTTGAGTAGGCAAGTCCATTTTTTTGGGCTCCTTTACTTTTGACTGGGAGTTCAAATATTAACAGAATCTAATACCCTAGTAAGGACAGGTATTTTTCTTTGTGGTTAATGATGCAGTTAAACTCCTGCATCAGTTAGCCCTTAATAAACAGATCATAATTATCATTTTCTAATGCAATAGCAGGAGCAGTAATTAAAAGCTTTACCAAATCGGAGAGGTAAGGTAAAATATTCCCCAATTTGATTTAGTCATCCGACTACCAGTTGTCCCTTATAAAGCATTGTGAATAAAGTTGGAAGCCATTTTTTTCTGGATAAGTTGTGACGATAAAAAAGTTAATTAGTGAGCTGGTATCATTTTATCGCCAAGTATTTAACCTTATAAACAACTACCTCTACTTGAACCACCAAAGAGCCAAACTGAGAAGTAATAGTCAGTAAACTTTTTTGAGGGGAGCTTTAGTGAAGCAAGCGGGGGATTTTGCTGCAGCCATTTTGGGGCTGTGAAGATGCTTTTGAAGGTTTTGCCTGCCAGCGCTTGGCTTTCCATAGATAAACTGACCTCCAAGAGTTGATTGGGTAACAGACCAACATAATAATAGGAAAGATTAAGATATTTATTTCCTTGGATAGAAAGAGTTCATTGACATCTGCAGGCGCTGCTAACACAAAGCATCCTGAGCGCTGGATTAGAAATAGAGCTAATACAAGGGTCCAGAGGCACTTGATTGTCATCAGAATAGGGAGCCTCTTACCCTATACTGACTGATCTTTTGCTGACTACGTAGAAAGATGCAATAAGTTTCCACAGTATGGTTGGTTCACTTGCAAAAAGTGCAGGTTGATTTGGGGGTAGGCGACTTTAGGGGTGTAACCACTAGCACTTGGGCCCAAGAATTATTGTTATTAAAACGAGAGGGTCCAGTGGGTTTATGTAGATCAGCTAAATTTCCAAAATAGCTTCTTTAATATGGAGGAGAGACGTCCAGTTAGACTTCACCGCTTTAGGATAAAGTAAAATGTTAGGAATATTTTTAAACGCCAAAAACAAAGCAGTGATAGCGTCATTTAAGGTAATAAACTTTCCAGCAACTAACGTTTAATCCTCAAGGTAAAAACGGTGAGCAAACTCAGTGAAGGTTTCTTCACGATTGAGGCATATGACCATAGAAAATTGCTTTTGATTGAATAAAGTTAAACCGTTCCAAAACTTCCCAAACCAAGGCAGCCTTGGCATTATCCCAAGTCCGGCAATACATTAGTGAGGTACCAGAATGTTTTGCATTACACGGCTAAGAAAGTTAGTTAGGCTCTTGAGCTGTTGGGTTTCAGTGGCTTCTTCCATAGCACCTTTATAGAAAAATAGGAAGGAGATGATACTCCCTTCTCTCAGGACGTACTTCTCATTGTATGACGCTTTGAACTTGCCACTGGGGGGTTAATGGTCAAATGATGTGGACTGACACCAGGGGGACTTTTCACCCTACCAGAAAATGATGACGCTGGAAGATTCATAATGGTGGAGGGCGTCCACTTTATTTTGCAAGGCGTTGATATCTCTGATTATAGAATCCACCCAATCATGGGCAGAACAAAGGGTGGTTTTTTAGTGACAAGAGGGGTCAACTGCCAAAGTTCACTTTTAAGCTCAGTTGCTGCATCTCGAAGCTTGAGTTGGTATTGCTCAAGAGTGAAATTCTTTGCTCCATTCCACGCATCATAGCGGGTAATTTAGCTAAGTGTTTAAGGCGTTCCTGATCTGAAAGGGGTCTAACGCCAAATTGTTTTTTGTCCATTCTTGCTTTTATTTTTTGTTTTGTTTTTATAAATTTCACCATAAACTTATGGTGGACCTGGCAAGGAGAACCAGTTTTGTCAGGATCATGGGGAATGTTACCATGTATCCCTTTATTTATTTTAAAACCAGGTGACCCAAAGCCTGAAGGTGTTGGATAATTACCTTTTGCTTTTCCTTAGCCAATAAAGTCTTTATACCAGATATTATGTCTGGTGAGGCAAATCTAATAAACTATAACTTTATTTTAAAATTGTGAAAAGGAGAAATATTAAGTTTTATTATCTTAATAGCAGCAATATAGGGGAAATTGGGGAGGCATCTTGGGGAATATCCAAACAATACAAGCTAAGTTTTAAAAATATAAACAAATTGGTGAATTGTTAGCAGTCCATTAACTTGTTTGAATATGCTGCGCTCATCTCATAGATTGGGTTTGAACCCTAATATTGGGTAGCTCTGAAGGAGCATTGGTTGACCAGATAAGTTGGGGTCAATCCCTAAGTTCAAGAAATCATCAAGCTTTGTCGGAAATTACCCTCAATTGATGTTTGGGCTATTTGGCCAGATTGTGATTGAATCCTGTCAGTCAAAACATCTGAATCTGCCATTCAAGTATGAATATTGACAGGGGGTGAAGACTCAAAAGGAATGAGAGTAATGTCATGGCTTGATGACATGATTTAGGGTACCAACTGTACGGAATAAACTGGTCATCAGGAGGCCAAAAAGTGTCAAGTTAGCATCCCTTCCTGACCTCAAACATACCCTGAACCAACGCTGGGTTCATGCCAGATATTTTCAGTTAGGTCAGGGGATGTGCGTGATGCTCAGCCCTGCGTTATGGTAGTGGCGTAGAATGCACTAGCTATATTATTAATTGATATGGTTTGGTTAAGTTGCTCAGTGAATGGGGTTTTGAAACTATTTTATTTTTAAAATTTCTAAAGTGGTTGGCCATGCGTGAAATCAATAACTTGAGTTTGGTCAAGCTTAAGCTATAGTACCCTTGACAATGGAAGTATGCGCCTATTGGTGCACTTAGGCTTAGCATCACTTCCACCAATTGACAATTCCCCCACCTCCAATTATTAAAGTATGTTTCATTGAGACCACCCTTCCTTGTTGGTCAACTTCTTTTCATAAATCCCCCAATTAGTTAACATTTTTTATGGTTATTGGGGTAAACCTGTGCGCGGAACTCCTCAAGGAAGTCTCTAACAGCATTAGTAATGGTATTTTCACTAAATTTTTCCCATATATGGTGCACCGCTAGGGCCGCCATGGTCCCCTCCAAACCAACGCACCTAAGCACTCCTGCATTTGTCTTCACTTGGTTGTGGACTTCCCATTGGGTTCCAACCAAATTTTGTTATTTATATTCTATCTCATAATATATAATGCGCTGTACACCCTTTCCCTGGGTCCCTTTTTCTTTGGCATCCTCTGTGGTGCCCTTTTCACCATCTTATTGATGACTATTTCCCTGGATGTGTGGTTGTGCACCTTGCACCACCTCTGGGAATGGGAGAGTTACATGCACTCTCTTACAATTAGTTTCCCATTGATCAGAAAATGGAAAGGTTTTGTTGATTGGCATGAGAACTTAAATTAGCTATTAGTGTTACTATAAATAAATAAAATATGCTTTGTTGTTTTATAATCTAAAAATCCCTGTTAGGCAGTTGGGAACAGTGGGGAAACCCTCCAACTAGCACCAACAGGATCAGATCAGCTGGTGTCACTCAAAATGATACTACTAAATACATCTTGAGCTTGACCACTTTAAGCTGGTGCAGAGGCTCAGGGTAGTTTATCCTAGCCTTGAGCGCTTGAAAGCTGAATAGGGGCCAGGGTATTCATCCTATGCTAGAGACTCAGTTAGTTCATCCCGGAATAGAGGCCCAGGGCATGATCGCTCCTCCTCCTTCCTTGGTTTTATTTTACACAGGGAGCTCATGAGGACCTGGAAAGGAGCATTTTTTTGTCTTTACGCGTGGGATCATATCCTAAAGTCCTATGTTGCTCAGGGCCTCAAAGTACCCAGTGGATTATCAGTCCTTAATGGCTAAGAACTTAAAGTAGGACTAACATATTAGATGAGAAATGACGATTCTTTTATATTAAGCCTTAGAATATTTATAGTAATTGAAGCTAAAAGTGAGTTTAGAGAGTGATTCAGGATAGGCAGGATGTAGATAAGCAGAAGGTAAATGAGTAGAAGGTAGATGTGAAATTTACTAAGAGATAGATAGCAAGTTAATGCCTAGCTTAGTGAAACTCTCAGTTTTAGTTGCTAAAATAATAATAATTAGTAATTAGTGATTATATAAAATTAATAATCAATTATTATTGGCTTTAGTCGCTGGTAATTACAAAACTTAAATTATAATCTGATTTAATATTTGATAGTTTTATATTGGTAATTCATATGATTATTAATAATAACTATTGGGAATCAACCCTAATACATCATATCACTCAATTTAAGTTAATGAGGAGCACAATTAGGTATTTATTAATAATTAGGTATTAATGAGACGTGATCTCTAGTAAGAAGCTTCACCCAGAAGATGCCAAATCCTGATAGGTGTTCACATAATTGGAGTTCCAGGCCACAATTAATATTATCAGCACGCTCTATGGAAAGATTATTCCTCACTCCCTTAGGATAGAGTTGATTATTAGGCCTAGTATATAACTAATAAATATTAGGATTAGCAGCGTCATTTACTATAAGCAATTTTTAGAATTATGAGTTTGGGCAGCAAGCTAGTCTTTGTCAAACTATTTCAGGAATGACTTATCCCCTTTTGATGTTTTTTATCATAAATCTTGCTTTTGGTTAGCCAAAGTAAGTTCACCACCCAATTCTTTAATCATTTAAGCCTTACCATCAGTCTGTGTTTGGCACAATATATAATGGGGTACTAAAATTAAATGCATTGTGCAACTTTTGTAGGAGAGCGGATGTTTGAGGTTCTGATGGTTAAAGGTTTCTTTTCATAGCATATCATAATCATATTTAAAGGTAAAATACTCCATTTCTTAGGAACAGTTTTTATATTGATGGCTTATAAGTTTTTTAGGATGATTTGGCAGTGTAATCACATGAATTTCTGCATGTATGATTATTCAAAATAAGTAGTCTCAATCTTTTCCTACAAGTCCTGAGTCTGTATGGCATCAATACAACAATTAAATAGTTTATATTTTCTATTTAAGCTCTATTTACTTGTGTAAAGCCTTCAGGGCAGACTTGATGATAAAGTTTCTTGTGTTAATGAATCTAATCTCATATACTGTAAATTAAATCTATGAGTTAATTTGTTTCTGAGCATATAATTTATTCTCTCCTTCATCAGAAGTCATATTTTATTTCATGTTAACTAAAATCTAATATTTTACAAGGATGTCTTGTAAATTTTATATATGTTCTGTAGAAATCTGGCAGAAAACACCAAACAATCTTGTGTTACAATTGGATTTCATCCACTTTGTCACAAAAAAGTTACAGGTCTATATAGCACCTTATTAAATATTTGATAATTGGAACCACAAAAGCAAATTAATTAGTAAGATGTTACTTATTAAACCTTGATAATATATCAAACAGAGAATTTTACTCAGATTCCTATGGAAACTATATTATACTTGAAAATATCAAACCAATAAAAATAGCTTCAATTTTAAAAAATCTTTATTAAGAATGCCATTTTTGGGTTAGCAGTCACACTGCTTAAATATATTCATGATTTTTTATGTTTTTAGGATGATGAACTTTACATTAATTCTTTACCTTCAGTTCCATATGAGAAGATATCACAATCCTGACAACTTCATTTTGAGAAACTTTTTTTTATCTGGTTAACTTTTTTCTTTCCGCTTGGAACAACTTTTGAGCGAATATAATTAAAATAAAAAGTAAAATTAAGTCTTCTAACCTATGAATACCTCCCCCGTTTACTTCCCAATGTCCTCAGATTCCCCGCTAGCTGCTCCCACATGGGGCAGCTGCAAGCCCACCCAGCATTTTCTGTCCGGTGGGAAAATGGGCTCAGATTGGTTCATCCAGTCCCACCAAATCATCAGGTTGGTTAATTCCGCCCAATGATCTCGCCATCCACCTTGCACATGCCCAGGCAGTGCCTTGCAGCCCACTTATTCTCCTCCACTCCCAGCTTCATTTTGGCCTTTAGGTTAAATATGAGAAATTATTGTATATGAAGAGAAAGACATTATTGATCTGGCCCAGTAAGTGATGTTGGTGGCCAGTTTCATAGACTCTGCCTCTATAAAAGGGTATTTTGATCTAGGCTTCACTTGTGAAGCTGACGCCGCCACTGCAACAATCGTGCCCCTGGTTTTCCAGGGCATCCCTATACCAACAACGCACACCCAGCTCCCCACAGACACCACTATGGTGGTTCAATTTTTGAGGTTGCCCATGCACCTTCCCCCCACGGTGCTCCATCAGGAGTTGCCTCAGGCATTTGCCATGATTAGCCCAAATATTAACAAAGTTGCTTTATTGATTCCCACCTGTGGTATCAATCCTTCTGCCCCTGACCACCCATTCTGGGCCCACATCAAGGGTGGGTGGACCATCTGTTCATCCTGATTTGAGTGAATCACTCAAAGCGTAAATGCCCCTCTATTGCTGCTTCCACCAGACCTTTGTTGCCTCCATCTGGCCCTCAATATACCACACACCCCAATGCCTTCCAATATGGGTTACAATACAACCCCCTCCCCCAAAGCATTCAACCACTGCAGCGCTTGTAGCTGCCAATCAAGCTCCTGCAGTCCAGTGCCACATGTTCTTCAACCAATCAGGAGATAGCTTTGACAACAGTTTGGTCCCAAACTATTCCTCAATTGACAGACACAGCCATTAATTAACCAGCATCGATTTCCAGTATGAACTAATACCATGGTTCTCACTTATTGAAACCAATGAAGTGGGAAATGTTATTAAAAAAATTGGAAGTCCTCAACAAGGAATTTATCCAGGCACAGCAGCCCATTCAGTTCCCTCATCATTTTTAAAGCCCCAGCCAGAAGCCAATGTGTTTTATCCTACCCACAAGCTCGCTGTAGAAGCAGCTGATCACCCAGATAATGCTGACATCTTCATGTGTGCTGTTGGGTCAATGGTAATACTATACAAGGGTATCCTTCCTACCATTATTGCCCTGAACCTGTCCCCAAAGGGCAAAAATGACATCCTTAGTCTCCACAAACAAAAATCTGCCGCCATCCAGAAAGTGTTTGTCACTTTGCAGGACAAGCAAAAAGCCACCCGCGCCACTGCCACTTTGTTATCCCGGCTTCCTTCCATCCACCTTTACATGGAACAATGCTTATCCCAGTACCAGGTGCAATTTGTGCCGCAGGTAATTTACTAGACCATCTAATCATCAGTAATCTCCACCCACATGTTACTGATCACCCCACACCATTGCTCTCCATCTTAACGCGCAATTTTTTCTTTGAGGAGGACTCTGATACTGAGGATAAGCCCCCTGATCTCCCTTCCTCATCTACCATGGTGGGATGAGTAGCTTGTCACTGTCCCACCTGGTTTGTTGTGTCGCTTTCATTTGTGTTTTGCTAACTCATTTTTGGGAG
This sequence comes from Massospora cicadina, assembly GCA_022478985.1. Classification (NCBI taxonomy): domain Eukaryota; kingdom Fungi; phylum Entomophthoromycota; class Entomophthoromycetes; order Entomophthorales; family Entomophthoraceae; genus Massospora; species Massospora cicadina. The sequence goes on from JAKSZP010014689.1 coordinate 85,972, forward strand.
GTTGACTCATTCTATATAGGTAGGTCTATTCATTTGTTCTTTTTGCTCATTGAGCTTCAGTAATGTCATCTCCTGGTTGGCATACCTCAAATAAATTTGATATATTTTTGGTTAACTTAACTTAATTTTAATGAGACTTGAGCTATTCTCACCAATATGATAAATTTTTGGAGCCACAATTCTGATAAGCAATTGATCTATCAAAAAATTTAGGTCATGTAAGGTTTCTATAGATCAAATTTTAGTAAGGACAATTTATAAGGGTAAAGAATTTGAGAGCTAAAAATTCCAAAGTTGATATTAAATAAAAAAGAATATTAGTAATTTATTGGAATATAAATTTAAAATGACCAATAAGACTGAAAAATAAGGAATGTATGACTGAAAACCTTGGATTAGTCTGTACTAGGGCAGGCAACATGCAAATTTTAGGTATTTTTTAACAATAAATGAAATACATCATATAAGATAGAGGTTAATCTAAAAACTATAGATAACATTGAAATATTATATCAAAGTACATAAGTTTTGCTTGTTTCTTTTTCTGTAAGAAGTCTTTTCTAAAATGTTTTACAATATTAAAATGGATATAAAATAATTAGGGAAAGCGCAATTTTTATAGTTTTGACATTGTACGCTTAAATATTTAATAACTGTGAATTGATTTTTCTATAATAGTTTAAGTTCCAGAATCTACTATTAAGCTAGATATTACCTTACACATTTTTTTTGCTAAGGGGTCAAAATCCAAGGCTCTAGTATTACCCATTACACTAAACTAGGACATACCCTAGATGAGAGATGAGTAGCAACTGTCTCACCGCTTTAGCCCTCCCCACCCCAGTGCAACCTTTCAGGCCCAATATGACTAACTTTTTAATCTGCAGAACAACACTTGCAGAAAAGCAACTAGTTTTGTATGGATTTTAGTAAGTCTTACAGTGTGACCATTATAAGTTGTTGGGGATGATGGGATTTAAAATTAGATCAGAAAATGCTTGAATGTGAGATAATAAAAATCAAGACAATGGAATTCTACCACCGTGGAAGCTACTGAAACTTATAATAAAAATGTTTACCTAAATGAGCAACCAAACTTCCAAATCCCTCCTTAATCCGCTGGATTACCTTAGAAAGGGCTTGCCATTCTGAGATATCCTGACTTCAATTTATTGATCAGAAAAGTTAATGTCAATCAGGACTTCCACATTCTACTGCATTGTTCAAGAAAAAACGTGCCATTTGGAAATTCTGTACTCTACTCAGTCCCAAAAATCTTCTAAAGTTTATAAATAATCCTAAATTTTTAGCCAATAAAGAAATTCTTAGTCAAATACTTGATTTTGTCTAGTTTAGCTAGAGATTTCCTAGCATCGTCCAGAGATAATGCCTGCATTCAAGCTGAGATTTGCCTTGGTGAAGAAATCTTTTCTGCCAAGAAATTTGCCATAAAGTCACTAGGATATTCTACTGGAGCTATAACTACTGGTAATCGCATAGCTAAAAGGATCTGGCCTTCAAATTTTAACGAAATACACTATATTGGTGCTTTCTAATAGGTCCCTTCTAAGGCTACCTAGTGAAGATTTACCTTAACATGAATGATCCCAGTAGCAACAGCCCTACCAATATGGAGGATAATATAAGCTTGACAAGGTGGGTCACTTACAATAATTGTGATATGCCCCTTCCAAGTACTTGAGAGCTTGAGTTCAGAGATTAACAATGACCCTGTCTACTTCAGTCCCTGGTGAATCTCTTTATTAAATCCATGCTACTGAAGTAGCTGAGAATGTAGCGGCTTTAGGATGAAACCATCATCTCCAGGGAGAGACATAGTCATAGTTGCTCCACTTAGATTGCTCCCAGTTTGCAACATCCATATTCTTCACCCAACCTTCCTAGTAATGTAGTAAGTTGGCTTAAACTGATCCCTATCTCCATCTTTTTTACCATGCCATTGATCATCAGATGCAATTACTAGGTCGGCATCACATTTATACCACTGTAATTCTGACTTTCACAGCAACTTCACACTCAACTTCTTAATTTGTATAAAGCAGTTTCCAATTTTAGTCAGGTATTTTGAAGACATTCTGGATAACTGGAGAGAGATCAATGAGGTTTAACTCCACCTAGACTAAATTGAAAACGGATTTATCCATTACCTACATGATAATTTTTTCTAAGAGGATGGCCCATTCCACCGCCTACTTGGACCAGCGATTGGAGCGCGCTTTGGTTGAACTTATTAAGGGAATTTCTGAAAATTTCCAAACCGCTGATTCTCAAATCGCAGCCAAATCTATACAGATTCAGCAATTGAGTGAGAGGACTACCTTACCACCTGTTCGAAAGGTTATTATCCAAAGAGGACCCCCCAGCTCTCCTGTTTCTATTGGTCCTGAAGGGGTGGAAGGACCCAAGAGTTTGAAGGTCCTCATGGACCCCTTGGGACCTATTCGCCTATTTTGCCCTCTTTTGGTGAAAACCATGAAGCTCAAATTAAAGCCCTTGAACATCAATTGTTAAAGGTGGATCAAGAGGCATGTATGAATATTGAAGGGGTTTTTTTCAACAAGGATATAACACTAATTTCATTGCACAAAAAATTTAATTTCCTACACAAAACATTTTCTAAGTTGATCACCTACAGTAAACCAATCAGAACCAAGTGAATGCCAAACTTGAGCAAAAGAGTGCTAATTTCATGCAAGTAAAGCTAGACATGATACCATTTCATCCAAAATGAAAGATATTCCACAGAGATTTAAAACCTCCTTTAACTCCTAGATACCAAAGCTCTTTCAATCAGGTCAATGAATGGTACCATAATCTCCAAGAAGATATTGATAAGTTCAGCCATCAAGTTGAAAAGGCTATCCTTTAAAATGACTCAGGAACCACAAAGCCAATTGTATTAGATTAGCCTCTTTCTCCCACTATCCATGTTCTCTCTGGCCCTGTTGGATTTTAGAACCAAATTTAAGAGAAGTGTTTTCCTGGGACTGAAATATATCCAATCATAGCTCTATGTTTAAAGGTGTAAAGGAACATGCTACTGATCGCCAAAAGTACCAGCACATACAAGCTTGTCATGATAGTTTAGCACATTATATCATGATTCCATATTTCTAAAAAGTTACTATAAGGCTGATCTAAAGTATGCCCGTATCAGATAATTAGCTAAAATATCCTTTTCTAACCAAAACGCGAGCTTACAAGCGGATTCACCTTAGACATGGAGAAACATATATCAAGTTTTCTGAGCGGTTTTTATAGGTAGCTCAAGTCTTCAAGACCTGCAATTATGTTATTTGACGAAGCCATCGCCGCTATCTTCTCTGTATTTCAATACAGTATGACTTTTTATTAAACTTCCAGAATGCAAAGAAGATGTAAATTAATCCTTGATATTAATTTATCTATCATAATGTTGTTGGAGCTGGAAGCGCAGTAAACACCTAACAAGGGGGCCCAGCCTCACATTCATTTAGTAGGATGACCTCAAAGATCTAAACCTCATTCTAACCTTTGCTCTTGTTGCGTAATGTTTGGTCATCAGGAGGATTCCTGTTGAAGAAAGGCTAATTGAGCAGGAAAAATGGAGCCAGATTAGAGCTCGAGGCACCCTCTGCTAATGACTGCACCTCATCTCACGTTTATAATTCCTTCCTACTCTGTTTGTTACGCCCTATTTAGGCCTAATTAAATGGATTTCCAAAACTTATTTATTTCAAGTAAATGTACAAGTTCTTCTTACTCTGCTTTTTCTAGTCCACTTTCGCCAGGAAATCAAATTTTCTAAATCACCACTTTTTTCATTGAAATTACCCATATGGAGTAGTTATCCAAAAAGGTGAAAGTTCTGGCTATTATTGATACCAGATTGCTGGTCAACATCATTTCCTCTCAATTGCTGAAATGGATAAAGGTAGCGCTGGATTAAAACCACACTATGGATTTATGAGACTGTGGGGCCTCATCAGACCCATTCTCTGGGAACCTACTCATCCTTGCCGCTTCATTTTGGTTCTCTAATTGTGTCAGGCCAGGTGGTTGTTCTAGAGAATTATGGTTATGACCTTCTCATAAGCACGCAATCTACTTATTGAGCTTAGCACTAAAAACAGTTTTTAGGACTTATATTTTTACATCCTAGAGTATCACATTCCCCCTAGTTGTTAAAAACGCCCCTAAATAGAAATTAACACCTTAGGAGTTACTTGAACATTGAATTTTTTAAGCAGCTAGAGTACCGACTAGATGGGCAAAAAACTAAGCAGCCTTCTTCCAGTGCTATAGTCTAATTAGGGATGCCCATGTACTCCAACAACTAAGTAATCATACCCCTGATCTTTCATTTACTGTTGTACATGGTGAACTAAGTTACCAGTACACTGGCCACAGCTGGTATTGTGGAGACTCTGATTCAGAAATTTTTAAGCCTCTCATCTGCCTCAGTGTTTTTGATCCTATTATGGGGACACTAACCATTTTAATGGCCAATTTCACTGATCAACCTATGAAAATAACTGAAGACCAACCTGTTGCATACTTCAGACTCTACCCGCTGACCATGTTTAATCTGTTAGTGGGTGCAGAAATTTACACAATTTAGGATTGACAATCTCACTAGCATCACTTGCATAGAAGTAAAGATATGTTACACACTCACCTATGAGCAGCAGCATCAAGCAGATGATTTGATCAAAGGGTACGCTGACATTTTTAACTAAGGTCCAGATGACTTTGGGTTCATGAAATGTATTCATAAAATGCTATAAGCCCCCCCTACATTCTTTAATTGATTATACTTGTCATGGAAATGGAAGAATAAGTTTAGACCGGCCTGCCATTCAGGATGCGTGAGCACCCAAAAAGCAAGCCAGAATGCCAGAGGCATTGCCAACTGTAAGTCTTGATATGGAGCTGAGAAATGTGATACCACGAAGTGTTGGTGCAACTACATGGTGAGGAGTATCCCTACGACAAACCACACTGAACCTGTTCCCAACTCAGTGTTTCTAGCTGCAGGAGGTGGGTTTACAGTGATAGTTTTGTCAAGATCCTTAGTATTTGAGGCTATCTCATTGGGGGCAACAAGAAAAATGGATCCTTTCTTTCCATTGATGGACATAGGGCCATAAGATCCCCATGTACTGCTGCCAGAAGATAATAAGAGCGGGGTTGTGGAGCCAAAAATATCAGGCTCGCTGGACCCAATCAGCGATAGAGGGAGCCATAGTGACCAAAAGAATTGGTAAAGACCACCTGGAGTGTGGGGCAATGGGCCACCAGGGAAATGCCATCTGGGATGTGGTTGGAAAGGGAAATAAAAATCTGGGTTTTTTTTTAAAAATTATTTATTCCAAAAGAAAAGTAAGAAATTTGACCAACAATTTTCTCAGTGCCATGCAACTGATTAAATAGTGGTTGATTGGGTAGTGACAGGGTGGAATAGGTCTCACAAATTCCGACCTAACCGGCGAATTGTTTGGGAATGGGTGGGTTTATTCTTTGGATTCTAACATTGCAAAATTTGGCAGCGGGCTGAGTCTCTGTCAGTTTAACCTCAAACGTCTGAACCAAAGCTCAACCATGTTTCCGATGGTTTGCACAATGCTGTTTAGCCCAACAAGTGATGGGAATCCCCCAAGGCCATCTCATATAGGGATGGGTCCATTTGGTTGGGAATGGGTTTGGGACAGTCAACCTGCCCGCGCTCGGTTATTTAACCATTCGTTCATTCAATAGTAGCTCATTGGGCGTGATGCCCAAATTACTATCAGAGGGCTCCAAAATCTCGTCAATGTTGCCTGATATTTGTTCTACTGATTTAGTGATTGAATTGGAGCCGTCAGGTAATCCAGCTGATATCTCATTCTTCATGCTTTTACAGCCATTTGAATTTTGGCCATCAGCCAGATTACCACTTAAATTAGATCTGCCAATTTCAATTTCATAATCTTGGCACAGATTTCACTAAATCCCCGCAACAGTTTTGCTGAGGTGAGTGTGGGTATTGAGGGTGGGATCTGAAGTGGAAGGGCCATTCCCCATCGCTCATCTACTACATGAGCGAGATCGCCCTGAGTGATGAGAGGTGCCGCCATCCTCTTTGGTGTCTTTTTATTTGGGAATGGGAAGATGACCCGATCAAGAGCCAAAGGACGTTCCCAAAGACTTACAATACTGGAGATCCAAGGTTGAAGAAGTTCAGGTTATGAATGAGCTGAAGAGCTCCTTGACGCTGGTTTACTAAAGCCCTTACAAAGTCCATGGGCCTCACAATTGCTGCTTATATGAAAAAAGGATGGTGGGCACTGGGTGGTAATGGATTACCACTGGTTTAATGCCATTACCTGAAAGGACAGTTAGTAGCTACCATAAATTGATGATTCTCTATGACTCTTTGCTAGTTCCCAATTCTTCTCTGCCATGGACCTCACTAGTGGATACTGACATATTGAGCTTGCACCAGAAGATCAGGATAAATGTGCCTTTATAGCAAGTAAGGGTTATTCAAACCTACTCGAATGCCCTAAGGATTATGTAACGCCCCATCCACCTTCCAAAATGGCAATGGATGGACTTTTAAGGGATTTAAAAATGGCATATGTATTATTCTATAGATGATGTGATCATGTTCTCTCACGCTTTTGACCATCACCTCGCTCACTTGAAGGAAAAGTTTAAATGTCTCTACTCTTCTATTCAGAAAATAAAACTAGCCAAATGCCATTTTTTCAAACCAACATGGAATTCCTTTGGCATAAAGTTAGTCAGGAAGGGATCTCGCCTCTAACAGACAATTTAATAACGAATTAAAAAATGACTCACCCTCCAGCTTACATGATATTCAGGTCTTTCTTAAGATGGTCAGTTAGTATTGGCTTTTATAAACGACTTTGTAGAGCTTGCCAAACCGCTGACATATCTGCTCCATAAGAAGGTTCTTTTTTAATGGGAAAACTCACAAAAAGGCTTTCTACATCCTAAAAAAGTTCTCATGAATTCCCCTGTATTGTTACATCCCAAATTTAGTAAACTTTTTATCTTTTTACTGATGCTAGAGACGTGGTTGTTGAGGCAATTCTGTACCATCTTGATACAAACTTAAGTTGATCATATTATAGCGTACTTCAGTAAACAATATCTCAGGAGGTTTAAATTGAGCATTAATGAGTGCAAATGCTAAGTAACTTTCCTGCCATTTATTATTTTAACCCTTCTTGTAAAGTAATCATTTTATAGTGGATATGGATCATTTTTTATATGGTGGCTACAACAGATGAAGGATCTGGATGGACTGCAGGCATGCTGGGCACTTAAACTCCAGAGTACAAACTTTTAATTGTTCATTGCGCTGGAATGATAAATCAAAACGCTGACATATTGTCATGACTAAACATATTAACTCTCTATGCCTCCAAGGAAAATCAAATTTAACGATTTAATAGAAATCCTGATGAATGGAGATGAGAGTCTCCTGCTTTTAAGTAGCAGTTGGAGAAGATGACTAAGCGTGTTCAGATTAAGGATAGAATTGTATAAACATGTCAGAACCTCTTGACTGGCTTATGTATGCCCATTGTGAGAGCCAAAACCGACCTGAAGGCCAATTTGATGGTAGGCCATGGCGCCATATGATAAGCCCATCAGTGACTAGAGAGCTATGTTACTAGGAAGGGATGATTAAGTTGATCTAAGACGTCATCAATTCTTGTCTTATTTTTACTATACAGAAACCTTCCAATCCGACTATTTGACATCAGGTCATGAGTCCTACTGCCCATTTACTACCATCAGTATTGACATTATTGGTCTACTACCTATGTCAATGTATGGCCATCAGTACATCATACTAGTAGTCATTCACTTCACAAAACAGGTTGAGGCCCTCTCATTTGCCTCTACTATTTCCAAAAGTGACTATTCCTTCTTTCTTAAACAGGTCCTCACCTGCCAAAGTATCCTGAAGGTACTGTTATCTGATAATGGCACCAATTTTGTATCTCATGTGATCAATAAACTTAACTTATTGATGGAAACTTATCTGTCCTTTTTTGCTTCATATTTTTCCACTACCAATAGAGCGTTGGAATAAGCTAAAGGGACTTTAATCGCCATCCTCCACAAGATGGCTCAATCTGACCCATTAATGTAACCAAATACCTTTCCTGCGACTCTATTTCATATAATGTGAGATACCATTTAGTTATCCAGATGTCACCCTTTAGAGCTCTATATAGCTGAGAGCTGATTTTAACCTCAAGTGTTTAGTCCATATTAGAAACCTCTTTGCTTGAAAAGACAAGCTAGAAATTCAAAGATTTGCAGATGAGTTATTTTAATTACAAACACTAGCCAACAAGACTATGAGGACAATAAGTGGGTGAGAAGCAGATTAAAGCAACGCTCAAAACCGGTTTTGACTGAGTACCAGCTAGGGGATCTGGTCCTATTCTATTATCACCAGCTAGGGGCCAGATTCATAAAATTTAGTAATTTTGAATTAGGACCTTATTGAGTTATCTGTTGTCAATAACCAGAGTATTTGATTGCTTCAGTCAAATCAGGCTCCATTGTGAATTAGTATGTGCTAGATTTTCTGAAGTTATATTTCTCCTAGGCAAGAACTTGAGGGGGGGCATTGTCAGGAATGATGGGATTTTGCTATATTGGAAGAGATTTGAAAGTTAGATATCTTGTAATTCAAACAATGGAGTTCCACTGCCATGAAATTTAACAAAGCCACTACAGACAATGTTTGAATAAACGAGCAACTCAATTTCTGAATCCCTACTGAAACCACCAGAGGATATGAGAAAGATATTGTCATTCAAAGATCCTAATAATCCTCCATATTGATCAGGAACTATTGAGTCCATAAGAAACCTACACATTTCATTGCATTGTTCAGGAAAGAACGTACCATTTAAAAAATCTCTGTACCCTACTCAATCCTTTACTTCTACTGAAGTATACCCTACATATTTCTGAATTTCTACCAAAGTCTTGTATATACAAATTTTAAACAATATAATATACTTATTAAATCTTAAATTTTTCCCTTGTTTATCTAGAGATTTCTTAGCCTCATCTAGAGATATTGTCTGCATTCTAGCGGAGATTTTCCTTGGCAAAGACATTTTTTCACCAAGAGATTTTCCCTGGAGACCCAAATTCTACTAGGAGACTCCACTGGAGCTATAGCAACTGATAATTGAATACCCTTTGAAGGACTCACCCTAAGAATTTTTAAAAGAATTATAAGGTCTAAACCTTGCACTAGCAGAGGGCTACAACAATGGCGTCTAAAATTGTAAAAATTTGATACCTTAGGAATCCCCAAGTGATAAAGTTTACTAAAAATTCTGCATATGTTTGATCTTAAGTAGAAAAGGTAAGCGGAAGGATTTGATTAAGCTAAGTTTAGTTTACGCCAAAGAAAAAACTGACATTTAAGATGAGGATTGAACCTTCCAAAAAATAAAGAATAAATACAACTGTAACCCATTATCAAAGTAAATTAAAATCCAATTTTGTCAAGTTAAGAACAAAATTTCTAATTTTAGGGCATAATTGTTTTCCTAAGCTTCCCATCCATCTGTCAGCCCAAAACCCAGCACCCTGCCAATGGTAGGTCGTTGGATTTATTTTTTTAACTTTTTTAATAAAATTTTAATTGTAAAAACCTTCAAGATTTTGAGTAATTTTTTAAGAATATTATTATGAAAGTTGTAAAACTGCCATAAAAAGTAGAAGCTATACACCTGTCTCAATTAGTGCTATTAAAGTAAAGGGACTATTAGGGGACAATTTAACACAATTTGACAAAACAGCACTGTTGATTTCTTGGCGTCTGGGTCCGCTGTCACCAAGTTGTATTTGAACAGGGTATAGCCACTGAGCAACCCAATCAAATGATATGAGGATCACCAATTCTTATAATAAAACTAAATAAAATATATATGGAGCTATTGCCCCTTATTTCTTCCTTTTTTTAGATGTCTCACAGACCATTATGCGCTTCTTTCTTACTCATAAAAGACTATCCCCTTTAATCTTCCATCAGGCTCTTTATACCTCAATTACCCAGCCAGATGCATCCTTGGCTTGGTATCTTCTATTCTTCTTCCTTTTTTGAGTTGCTCTCATTTTTATTGAATATCAGTGTGATTCCTCTTGATTCACCAAATGTTCTCATTTTTCTCAATTATAATTTGTGTATCCCCTTTTCATAAATCTTGAGACTCATTTCGATTCCCCTGTAATCCACCAATATGGGTAGCATATCATCCAGTCATATCAGCTTCCTGACATTACCCCCCCCCTTTGACTGGATGATAGGCTCTTACTGTTTGTACGCTCTAAGGAACTTAGCATGGACTCAATTGATAATCTGACCCCCAGCAGGTTCCTTGATTGTGTAGACATCCATACCAGTCTTCTCAATAATCTCAAATGGGCTGACCCATATGTCAGAGAGCTTATTAAATTTTGTCTGAATCCATGCTGATCGTGGAATAACACATAATCCCCTTCACTGAACAATGGAAGTCCACTCCGGCGTTTCTGGTCAGCCTCCTGGTCACGAATTTTCTTAGCCAAACTGGTGGAGTAGGCTTCAGTTTACAACTTAATCAATGTATCTGTGAGTTGCCTCAGATATCGCTGATGATTTACACCACCAGTGTCTTCTACACACAAATATAGCAAGGCAGGCAGAGCCAGATGTCATCCATACATCAGTTGAAAGAACTCTTTCCAGTGGCAGAATGATAGCTGATATTATAAGCAAACGCAGCGGTAGGTAGAAGAGCACTCCATTCTGAGGGCTGGTCCATTATCAATTTGCGGAGTATGTTTACTAGGGTACCATTAACTCGCTCCACCATCCCATTTGATTCTGGATGATAGGGGGTGGTCAAAACTCCACGAATGGCCATCAACTTGTTTAACTTTGGCAGGATATGTGAAGTAGAGTTGGTTCCATTGTCAGTTAGGATGAACTGCGGACAGCCATGCCGCTGTATAACACATTCCATAATAAACTTGGCAGTGGTGACCACGCCCAAAGTCGCTAATAGCCCTGGCCTCCACCCATCGGGTCAAATGATCAATGGCGACAATTATATACTTGTATTGATTAGCACTAGTTGGCAGAGGACCCACTATATCAATGGAAATGGTGTGCCATGTGAACCGGGGCTTCACTAATTTATAGGTGGTTTTCTTACGGAAAGGGTTTTCAACTTGACATTAATGGCAACAGCTAATAGTTTCCAGTACGTTATAATGCATGCTTTCCCAGAAGTATTGGGGTCGCAAAAAATCCAGCGTCTTTCGCAAACCACCATGGCCTACAGCCCAATGAGCATCCATGATTATCAAGGGTCTATTTGAAGGCTTAGAAAATCAGCGTCAAGTCTCCAATCTGCTTGTATAATTCTCCCCCTCACACAAAGGTACCCTCCCTGAGTCCATCTAACACCTTGATCACTTGTGGCGGCTCATCCTGATATTTGTTCACCATCATTTTTTCATACATTATATCAAACAGATCCGCAGTGATAGTGACCATGGGCAATCGAGATAGACAATCTGCGCTTTGATGTTTTGCCCCAGGTTGATGTAAGATCTTGAAATAATAAGATTGCAGCTTCAGAGCCCAACATGTGAGCCGTCCTTCCAAACATGCAGATTCTGTAGCCAGCACAAGGAAGCGTGATCTGTCACTACTTGAAATCTTACCCCATGCAAATATACCCAAAATTGGTTATAAGTGTAGATCACAGCTAAACACTCCTGCTCAGTTATAGTGTAGTTTTGTTAATTACAATTCAAGCTCTGACTACAGAAGGTGACAGGATGTTCCACACCATCATCACCCTTCTGGGATAATACTGCCCCGATAGCATCTAAGGATGCATCCATTTGTACTGTGAACAGCTTATCAAAGTTGGGGTATTGCAATATGGGTGCACTTGCTAACGTGGTATGCAATATATCTAAAACGTTCTGGCATCATTCCGTCCAATCAAAAGGAGCATTTTTCTTTAATAGCTCAAAAAGTGGTGCCCCAATACAACTGAAATGTGAATAAACCGTCAATAATACCCAACCATTCCTAGAAACACCTGATGCCCCGCTTATTTTCTATCCATGTCAACTTGCCTATCGCTTCCACTTTAGCCAGCTGTGGTTTAAGCCCATTTAAATCCACAACAAAACCGAGGTATTCCAATTGCTCTTTAAAGAAATGGCACTTCCTGGGCTTAATTTTGATATTAGCAGTAGCAAGGCGCTGAAACACTTGCTCCAAGTGGGCCAGATGCTCTGTGAATGTTTGTGAAGCACATTGATGTTGTCAAGGTAAACTAAGATGCAAGACAGCTTTAAATCACCTAAAATCATATCCAAGGCACACTGGAATTTAGCCGGAGCGTTACATAATCCTTACGGTATGCGCGTTTGCTGGAACAACCCTCTTGAGGTGATGATCGCACATTTCTCCCGTTCTGTTGGTGGAAATTCGATCTGCCAGTACCCCAAGATCAGATCCATGGCGGAAAAATAGTTTGCCCCACCCAATCAGTCTAATGCATTATCAATCCATGGAAGAGGGTAAGAATCCTTCTTCATGACACTATTGAGTTTGCAGTAGTCAATAAACACCTGATTCGAGCCATCCTTCTTCTTTACAATGAGCACAGGTGATGCCCAGGGACTGTTTGATGCCTCTAGCATCCCTTGCTTGATAAGCTTATCCACTTCATCAGAGACAACCTCTTCCGCTGCTCTAGAACATCTAATAGGACACAAACAAATGGAAGGGTGATACCCCATAACAATCTGATGCACCACTCCTTGAGCGCACCCCAAGTCATGATTGTTATTTGCAAAAATATCCCAGTACTTTTCCAATAACGCCATAGCCCTATCTTGCTGATCCGCCGATAGTCCTGTGAGCACTTCTTGAGGATCTAGTCAGTATGCCAAATGAGGTGCAAGCTGGTAGTCCAAGATCTTCCCATGAGCCAAAGTCATGAATACGTTGAACTTCCCCAATAGGGACGAAGTGTAGGTAAGCCACCACTTGGTGCCACCTGATCATTATTATCTCTTTTTGTAGTTTCGCGAGCAACACCTTCACTTCCCCATTCCCTGAAAACAATAGCCCCGGAGCCACAGGTGGTTCTATCTGTGAGTGCTGATGATACGCCAGGATTTCTCCATACAGTCCCTTAGGTACTTTGACCTTGAGCCCAGTCCCTATTATGCCCTGGTGTCCAGATGGTAAGTTTAAAGGGCGCGTTGCTCAAAGCGGGATTCCTTTATACTCATATATCTGGTTGGGGAGGATCTTGTTCCACTGACTCAGTCACTGATAGCGAACAGGGATCACTCCATCACTGTATGCTAGATTGACCTGACCAGAGTGGACTGGATCCATTGGGATTCCACCAGAGGAAAAAATATACTGGAATCTGTTGGCCAAACATAGTAAGGGTTTCTTCCACCATATCTATCACAACGCCAAATTTCCTCATGAAAGCCGCGCCAATTAACATATCGTAGTGGTTATTTGGCAAGACCACCGCTGGAGCAGACACCTGGACTGACACAAATTGTAGGGGCAACGCGCTATATGCTCCTTCTGACACAGTGCTATGCGTTCCTGTCGTCCCATATACTACTCAATGGTCTGCATCTGGTTTCAACATAAGTTCAGCCACTAACTGGGTGGAGACTATCTTCACAGGCGCTCCCATATCTATGATTGTGCGGTTTTTTTGTTTTGAACTATTATGTCACAATAAGTACATTCCGAGTAAGAAGAATCATCAGAGTTTATTACTTGTATGTTCAAGGGCCTTGTGTTACTTAAAAAGGAAAAATACCCGTGCTGACCTGAGGATACTCACTAGCAATTTATTCCACTGGAATAGCTATGTTAACCCCTATTAAAGGAGCGATGTTCAGCGAAGAATCGTCATTGCTGGTGCCAGTCTGTTCCAGTATCTGCCACGCATATGGTTTCTGCACATCTTGGTGGAGCTCAGCTCAATTGGTTGAACTCTTACTCTCAGAAGCAGAAGCAGGGGTATCCAGAAAAAGCTGCTGGTATAACAAATCGTCCAATTGAGGTTTGATTTCTACTCGTAAAGTTGTTTGGCAGGTATTAGGGACAAGTGAATTGAGCTTAGCGGAGGTAGAGCGTCCCATCTCTACTCCACTCGAGCTTTTCCCTGCTCAGTTTTCATAGTTGGCATTGCATACAATTGTGGTTTACTAGGGCAATTAGCTGCATAATGCCCTCTTTGTCCGCACTGGAAGCAAGTGTTCATAAAAGGTGCATGTATGTAATTTGAGCTGGAAGGACCAAGTCAAGAATTGCCAGTAAGGTTCCATGGTCGCGGTTGAACTGGTTAAGCGCATATGGGACAGAAAGGGTCTACTGACTCATATGAGCGATGATTACATTCCAGTGGCTGATAACCCAGTCGCTGCACCCAATATTCAGAAAAGGATGGAGAGGGGGCAACAGAGGGTTTTCGGCTACATTGGGGGCACTGTTTGTGGCAGAGAGTCGATGTAAGGCATTCACAATTCGAATGAGGCTGGTATCCCCATCCAACACATGGGACATAGCATTGTATAGTTCCCAATATGGTTTGACTACCACCGTCATTGCTATACCTACATCCTCAGTGGTTAAAATATTAGCCCCAAGTAAAACGTGAGCTTCCACCAAAAACCGCTTGGCAAATTCCAACAAGGTCTCATTTTGGCTAAACTGTATAGTCATAAATTCGGCTTGTCATTGAGACATCTTGTTAGCGCCTCCAAATAGCCAGATAACTATTGCCTTTACTTGTGTGTAAGAAAATAAGCTATTTTAATGATAGCAGGTCATTTGGTCGGCGCTTTCCACATCTAAAGCAGACATTAACAACTTCGCTTTCCATTGATGGTAGCTCCTTCCACAGTGAATTCAAAATATTTAAAATACCCATGTAAATTTCCGTTATGACTGAAAGGTGGTAACTTTTCAATACGGACAAAGTCACTTGGCTCTCGGGTTCTTCTGAGAGGGGCAGTCAAACTGGATTCAATGCGACTATGGGAACCATCATTTGGTGTTATCATGCCGCCATCTGGATGAGCTTGAGCTTTTCAAAGCGGAATCAGAAGAAGTATCATCATGTGGGGGATTTATCATACCGCCCAATGGATACTTGTTTGCTGATACATAACATTTTTCCCCCAAGTCACCAGATAACTGCCCTATTTCCCCCAGCTCCGGTTTGCCCCATGAACTGTTCACTAATCAGCTGTTCCATTTTGACCAAAGCATATCTACACCGTCTATCCTGCCATTCTTGTTGCAGCGTGTTATATTGCCATTGCAATTCTCAGTGGAATTCCTTTTCCTCATTCAGTGTTTGTTCCATAGTTTGTAATCGCAAAGAAACTTCCTCAATTCTATTCTGCAGGCAGGTTTGTTGTTGTCTTGGATTTTCGGCTTGCTGGTTGGCGTTGTTTATTTGGTTAACAAGGAAAGATCATTCCCACGCCAATTCCTTATTGGCCCATCAAAGGGTATTGATGAGGTCTTGTATGTCCGCATACTCACTTGTCTCACCAATAGGGAGAGGGGAGCCTTGTTGGCATTCCGCCTGACTAAAGACTTCCAATCGTGTAACTTGACAAATGAGTTGGAGATACTTGGTGGACATTGACCTAAGAATAAGCGCGTTATCAGACGTTTGCTGGGTATCCCATTCAATATGGAGTTGATCTAATTATGTCAATAGAGAGCTGACTTGGGCCATTAATTGCAGTTCCATCAGGGTCATTCTTTCCTTGAGCTGAGCAATCATGGCTTCAAGAGCTTCCACCCATACAGCTAGCTCCATCATACAGCGCTTGAAATTATTCCCCAAGGTTGTCACGTCCTGAATCCACTCTGAAAATAAGCCATGATGTTCCAGTAGTTCTCTTATTACTCGAGGTAATTCTGAGTTTAACTGTGGTACTAGAAAGTCCAATCAACGGCGAACATCCCTGACACAATGATCCATCTGTGCCAGTGCCCTTATATTTCCGAGAACAAATGATCAAGGTGGTCCAGCAGGAGGTGAGTATTGTGTTGTTGTGCTTGAGCAAACCACAACACATCTCCAATTTCAATGTTATGGTGATCCAGAACACAAAGTAGCTGGAAAATTGAAGGTTGCACATAAGCAACTAAGTATTCCTCAATTCCATGAGTACTGAGGCGACGAGTTAACTCCGTATTAGTGGCGTCCAAAAAAGACATGTACAGCACATATTGATTTTCTTGATCGCGTTGGTTATAAAACAAACTCACAGTACTTTCCCCACTCTCATCCTCATATAGGTGATACCCTCGCAACAACAATTTTTATAATAATTCTTAGTTGTTGTGGAGTCACATTCGTGGAGCGTCCATGTTGGTTAGTCATCAGCTCTGGGCAATTCTCGATTTGCACAGTAATCATAATTCCATCATCTCCTGGTTCAGTAACAGTAAACAATGTTGGTTCCGAGTTAGGTGTCCTCCAAGCTTCTTCAGCATGCTGTGCTCAGAACCCAATCAGGTTAGGTTGGAATGAATGAGGATTTGTCATTGTATTTTCCCCGCTATAGTTGCTAAGTGGCCCCTTTAGTGAGCACCACTGTTAATTTCTCAGCATCTTGGTCCGCTGTCACCAAGTTAGATATGCACAGGGTATAGCCACTGAGCAATCCAATTGAACAATATGAGGATCACCGATTCTTATAATCCAATAAATAAAATATATATGGAGCTATTGCCCCTTATTTCTTACTTTATTTTTAGATGTCTTGCAGACCGTTCTGTGCTTCCTTCTTCCTCATAAAAGACTATCCCTTTTTAATCTTCCATCAGGCTCTTTATACCTCAATTCCCCAGCTGGAAGCATCCTTGGCTTAGTATCTTCTATTCTTCTTCCTTTTTTGAGTTGCTCTTGTTTGTATTGAATATCAGTGTGATTCCTCTTGATTCACCAAATGTTCTCATTTTTCTAAATTATAATTTGTGTATCCCCTTTTTGCAAATCTTGAGACTTATCTCGATTCACCTTTGATACACTGATATGGGTAGTGTATTGTCCAGTCATATCAACTTCCTGAAAAGCACCCTATAATGACAAGGAACTTCACCCCCTCACACTTACAGAATCCTGATAAGGCACAGCTCATTAGTCTGTGCTTAGTGTTGTGGCTACTGTGGCACCCAACTTCAGAGGATGTAATTCTCACAGCACGCACTTAATCTGACAAAAAAGACTATGATAGCTGCGCACTATGATTTTAAATGCTTTTAGATTAAAAAGAGTTGTTTATAGATGATGAGAATAAATATCAAAGTACAAATGCCTAAGGAAAATTGATTTGAAGGTCTATGTAGTAATGCTGGATTGATATATATTTATCAGTTTGCAAGTTAAATATATAAACAAAATTAAATCCAAAAAGATCCAAAGTTAGTATATATTTAGTAAGCTATCAAGCTATATCTTTACTCTGTGGCGGGCTAAGTTAATCTTATATAAAGGTTTAACTTTGGGGCCATAATTAATATCCTAGCTGTTGAGATAAAGATCAGATTGATGTTTTCTTCTGTTGTTTTTAGAATACCCTTGAAAAGGTTTTACTACTTTAAAAAATTTATCTAGATAAAGTGGTAAGGAGAAATTTTAAAGAAAGCAGTAATAAGAATATTTTTAGTACATAAGCTGAGTTAGCATACAGCAAAAAGGCAATCGTGAAATTTAGGATGCTTAATGATAGAAAAAGTGCACAAAATGATTTAGATGAAGAGTTGAGCTGCAGGATCTGGTTTTTTACCAAATTTTTTTGAAAGAGTAATATATATAAGTAATTAAACGTATATTTAATCTTATTATAACATCTATTAATTAACCAAGTTCTTGATACTTTTATAAATTTATTACTAGTATTATAAGCCTCGCTTCTTATTTTCATTTATAATCTTAATGAACATGATATAATTGCTTGAAAATCAGCAAATTGGATAGAATATATCAACAAATTCTAGTGTGCAAAGTGGCATATTTCTCAGGGGTGCTGATGGTTGGGGTTGAGCCATTATCAATAAAGCACTTATTTGTTCACAAGGTGCGCCGGTAGATAATTCAGTGTGTATTTTTCTTCTGTAACTGGGACATTTTTTCATTTTCCAAGCGTGTCCAACCATATTGGCGCCATAGAATTAAGCATATTGGGGATGCTCCTGAGCACACTGGAACTCTCTCAACCACTTCAGACAACAGAATGCAATTCTGAACCTTACAATAATATAACTATATCTGGTGATATTAGGACCAAATAAAATTAAAATAGTAAAGGCAGATTCTAGAAGGACGTTATTTATTGATATGATCATAGAAAGTATTTATAGTATTTACTAAAATGGGATGTTTGAAGTTAGATTTGACTTATAACAAATCAAGTTTTTCTCACAAGGCAGTTGTGCATTTGCTGCTTGGTTTAAGGTCAGTAGAGTCCAATTTCTTGATCATGTGGATATTCTGTTTTATTTCTAAAAGTGTATTGAGTTCTTTCCTGCTTGTAAATGCATGGCTGCTGCTCTGAATGCTTCTAGTGCTCAAGTAAACCTTTGGCTGTTGTGGCTTCATGAAACATTAGTAGTTTTGATTAATGGTGCTTAAAAATTGTTTTTCTTCCCATTTTGGTAAAATAGAATCACTAAGCTTTGTAAAAATGTATATACCTTCTTTACACGGGTTTTTGATAATTTTACCATTGGATGTTAGCCCAAAGGTAGAAAAGGGGGCTCCTCTGAGGCGTCATCTGCACCATTGTGGGCTTAGAAGTCAGAACTAGTATTTATAATTGCTTGTCCTCTGACATAATGCTAACTGGCTGACAAATTAATTTGGTGCTCATGAAGTATATAATGGCCTCTATCAGTAGGAATTTTAGGTCCCTCAAGGCCTACAAAAGGGGTGTGGGTACATAAAAGGCTTCTGATTTTCCATGTTAGTTTGACTTGATCCTCATTCTGGCCGTCTAAATCGTTAATATTGCTATTAGTTATATTAAATTAGAGGTTTAAGGTGAGTTTTTTCCATAGGTTGAGAAATTTACTCTTATATACTTGATAATTTCTCAACATTACCCTCCCAAAGAAAAGACCTAGGGAAAGACTTTAAGTGCCATGCGTGGAATCAGTTATAAGTGATATTAGTGAGTCACCCTTGATAGTACACTCAGTTCTTAATCTCATGATAATGGTTTCTGGTCTTATACAGATGGCTTTAACATCTCAGGTTGTCCTTTGAGCATAAATTAGTACATCACTTTTTGCACCACACCATTTAAGGGCAACTTGGGTCTTCTGTCACTCTCTTTAGTACTCTCCTTCAGATACCATATAATATTGCTGCTGACATTCAGCTAAATCTTGAATAAATCTTCCGCTAACTCTTCATGCTATCTTCCAGGAGGTAGTTTCTTCATATCCACATCCATCTCTGGAGCTGACAAGCTCAGTAACGCGGCTACTCTTCCACATAGCGCTTTGAATGGAGACATGCCAATAGTCTTGTGGTAGCTTAACCGGTAAGCACTTAATGATTATGGCAACAAGGTGTCCCACTATGATCTATGGTTGACCGCGATCATTCTAATATTAAAGCAAAAGTTTCATAGACTCTTTGAAAGCTTTCATTGGTTGATGGTGTATAAGGAGTTTGAGCTGCTATTTGACTCTTACTAAGTCTATCTTTTGTCAAAAAAACATCAAATAAAGTTCAACCCTTTACTGGAAGGAGTTTTGAGGGCATCTGTGGCATGTAATGACCTGGGTTTAAAGGAACCTCGCAGTAACTCTTGTGGTAAATGCCTTGACTGTGATTACTTATGTCCACTAAATGAAGTGATTTATTTCTATATTAATAAAGTGATTACCATTATTTGGATTCTGGAATGTCTCAATAATGCCAATGGGGATGTTTTTGAAAGGGCGCATCTAGAGGGAAAGCTTAAATATAAAGTTTTCAGGAGAGGCTTGTATTGGGCGCATTTAATGAAAAGCTCTAGAGCCTGAATGATAATGTCCAACATGGCTCACTAGGAACATCTTTCTTTAAGATTCTGTTACATCTTCTGTATGTGTCCATTGCCTACTAGGAGTTGTACATCCACAACTAGCGCCATCTGTTCACTTGGCTTCAAAAATGGTATCCAATTTTTCTTGTACTTGTTTCTCCAGCTGTCCATCATGAATCTCGAAGCTCTGGAACAGCTCTTCAGTACATTCTTAACTACGTCTTCCTCTTCATTTTATTTCATATTCTGGTTTCCTATATGAGAATAAATCTAATTGCTCTCATGGGTTGCAAATGTTATATGGGCAATCATGACAAGCCATACGCGTTTTGGTGCTTCTCCCCTGACCAGACCAGGATTGCAAAATCATAGCCTCTAAGATGAACAACCTATCTTTCACGTCTTCCATTAAGATCCTTCACTTTTTGTAAACCATCTCATAGAGGCTTTTAAATAATAATTTTGAAGTGTACACAATAAACATAGTGTTGGGAGTGGCATATTGTTCTGATTATCACAAGAGACTCTCTCACTATAAATTTTTAGCTACATTCAGCTCTATAGAATGTCTTTGTGTAAATCTCTAATCAGTGATATACTCCTTGCCTATTCAAATGTGCTATAATAACATTCATAAACACGTTGCTGGTATCTGTATAAATGTAGAAGATCTCTGGAAGTTCTAGTATATCAAGAATGAGTTTCTAATAGCTTCTGCTTGAGCTGGTTTGAGGAAACTACTTGCTCTTGTACTCAACTGAATAGAACTCTTTTGATGAGTATGTATGTAAGTGGCTAAAATGTCTGGGAGATTTGCCATGTTTTTATATAGGTACCCCACCATTCCCAAGAAAATTAGAACGTCCTTAATACACTTTGAGGAACTCATTTTGGCGATAGCCTCACCTTCCCTTTATGGAATTCAATGTCTCTTTGAGTCACTTTATGAAAAAGGAACTCAACTAGCTCTTAAGGAACGAGCACTTACTTCTCTTATTTTGAGGCTGATCCCTTTTGACTGGTTAAAAATCTCCTTTGGGTGTGCCAGATGTACCTTGATCGACTTGCTGAACACTGTAATATAGTCCAAGTAAAAAGCACACTCATCATCTTTAAATATCCAAACTTGATCCATTACTCATTGAATATAGATGAGGCATTGCAAAAGACCTTTAATATATGTTTAAAATCTAACAGACCATGACTGGTAGTAGACACACCTCACATGAGCTTCTAGTGAAAACTAAATCTAATAATACTAACTTATTAAGTCCATGGCTGAAAAAAAGCGTGATCTTTCAAATCCTTTTAATATTGTCAATCCAGGGTAGGGGACGTGATCTTTTTATCAGGTCTTTCAATCTTCTGTAATCCATGATGAATTGGTGAGTCCCATTCTTCTTTCTCACTACTAGAAAGGGTGATGCACAGGGATTTTATTGATTAACCCATATCAAACCTAAATCCCTAAGTTGCTTTATTTATTTCAAGATGTCTTCTTTTTTTGCTCTTGTTTTGGCAGTATAGATTTTGTAAGAAGGGATCAAGCTCCCGGTGTCTATCCTGTGAACTCCTCCACTTCACAATTTATAATCATTATTTCAACTGCTGAGAAATTTTGAATTTACATATAAAAGTTAATTAGTGCACTCTTTTCCTGTGTGGTTGGCTCTTGCAGCCCAATCTCTCTGATGCAAAATGCCATAACTGATTTAACATTAGAGTAGCAGTAAATCTTTGTTTTTGCTGTGGTTTAACCCTTCCTGATTTGGCAGGGTGCTCAAAAAAGTCTCCAAGAAGGATATTGACTTTTCTGTTAGGTAGGATGCTCATATGGTGCTTTAAGCCTCAGAACGCTGACAAGATGTTATTTGAAGTGGGGTTGCCAAAGTTAAACCAGCTATAGACAATTCAGCCTATATGAAGATTAAACAGGATGCTGAAAGTTATATATTCTGAAAAGTAATTTTATAAATGAAAACTCAATAGCCTATATATTTAGACACACTTTGAAGTTACATGTGTTTGATAATAAATAGATGAAGTATGATTTATAGTAAATTAGGGGTTTGATCATAAAGGTGTATATAGCGTAACAAAAAAAAATTTATCTCAGAAATTTGGCAATTATGAGGTATAGCTATATCATTGTCATCAGGTGAGATCAATTTGATTGAGTTTATGATACTATTAATAGGTTTATATTACCTTCATATTTTTGGTTGAAGCTATGAGATATCTTCTGAGAATCCATATTGTGAAATATCTCTGGGATGAGGATTATATGTTTAGTCGTTTTATTATAAAATTGTGGTTGACCCCAGGTCAAGGATTCGCCCAAACAAGGAAAATCCCAACAAAGAACTTAGAATTCTCCATGATAGCAGAATTATTTTTTTTTCTCGTTGCAAACACTTTTAAACATATTCAAGACTAGGTAAGTTTGATAATCTCATTAAGGAGATTAGTGTGCACCCAATGTCAGGTAGCAGTTGGGCGTTTAAAGTAAAAAGCACAGGCGCATGCCCCACACCATAAATTTTTTTAAACGGCCTGGCAACAATGGCAGCCTTGACAAAAATATTAAAAACCCAGAAGTTACTATTTTGCCAGAGATTTTAGCCTGGCAAGTGAAATGTAACCAGTTCATTGATACTCCTCATTACCAGCCCCTCTCATCAGTGGAGCACAGTGTTTGAGTGTTCCTGATATCCAACAAATGGCGCTTTGGCGTTTTGTTGAGATGTACACACCCATTTCCCAAATGCAATGTATGTCACACCGCACTCTATTCTCCAAGGTTGGTTAATCTTAAGAGAAAAAACAAACAAATGGCGGACGAAGCTGCACAGGTGCATGTGGTGGTGGACATCATTGATGGTCAATGGGTGGCCAAGACGAAGCGCACTTGTTAGACCAAATGAAATCAAATTTCTTTATGTTTGACTTCTTCCCCACCACAATTAAGCGCACTGTGCTGGAGCACCACCTAAAGGCTAGGCTTAAAGAATATGGGGAAATCCAATACTTTGAGATGCAGTGCTTTATGCTCAAGTTGGACCTGTGCATGGGCAAAGCGATCACTGTACTCACCCCATCCGCAGTGATTGCAGAAGATTTGCCCCAAGTCCCCCACACCCCGTTTTGATAGTTAACAGGCAGGATTCCTGCCTGTTATGTGTCACCGTGTATAGCGCGCCCCCATATGCACCTTTTTACACGCTTGTGGCCACAAGGCCCACACACGCCCAGCCAAAGAGGGCATCACACAAACTGAAATCATACCATAAGCAACGATCTGTGAAGATGCCCATTATAAACCAGCCATAGACACTGACACTGCCTTCTCATGGGGTGTGCAGGGGTGCACATTCAGATCAAACCTGTGACCCTGCAGGAGCATAAAGAGGCCAAGCAGGCCCGCAGGGCAGCAGACAAGATGGCAGCCACAGCTGCATCAGTGATCCCACCTGCCCAGCTCCAGGATGACATCGAGTCATTTGCTGTGAAAGTGGCTCACAAATAAGTCCACCAATCAGATTGGGCTACCAGCCTGATGACCCAATGGGTGAGTCAGATACGCCCAACCAATGTTACCAAGCTTTGATTGAAACTGATTCACCCACCCATTTCACTACCAATATTTTGCTGACCTGCAATGATGCACCACAGGAACACAGCAATTTGATTTTTAAAACAAAGCTGAAAAAAGAACAACAAAACCACACCTACATCCAAAGTAACGTCAACCCTTAAGCTGTAATACAAAGGTCCAGCAACGAGGTCAAGAGCCCTCACCTCTGAGAAAGTGGCAAAGGGAGGCCAAGGGGGCCTTTCCCTCACACCTAAGGTGTGATGGGGGAACCTTCACAATAAGGGACGTTGAACATCGCTGGACTCAAGGCCTCGCCATCCCAGGCTAAGGAACTGAGTTTTTTAAAGAAATAATTTACCTGTGGACATTCTGGCCATTCAGGAAACCCACTGTCATTACAGTGCTGAGGACACATGGGCAACTATGCTCCTCCCTTCCCTTTCCTTTTATCACCACACTGTATAGTACTTATATTAGTGATCCATAATTCTAAATTTATTTCTTCAAATTTGTACCTAGATGGCTGTGTACTTGTAGTGTCCTTTTCATGGGACAACGAAGTGCATGCTGTCATTAATGTGTATGCCACAATCTGTGTATGCGCTCATCAGGAATTCTTCTCAGCTGTTACTTCCCTCCAGCTTCCCCCTGGCTCATTTGTGGTGGGCGTTATGATCTGCTGGGCCAACCTGGATACTAGCCGCAGGCCTTTGACGCATGCCCCCCGCAGGGGCACACAGAACTCTGCGTTCTAAAAGCCACTTTTGGGGTGTTTGATACCCTACCTAAACATGCACCGCTGCTCCCCAACATGTATCATCCCCATGTGCACAACGGTCAGCTGGGGTCAATGTCCCACATTGACCTTATTCTTGCCCCATTGAACTTTTGGTCTCATGTTGCACACTTTATAATGATGAAACTCAATTTATTTGACCAAAGGTTGGTGTAAATTTCCTTCTCTTTGTCATACCCAGAGGCACAGGCGCCAAAGTGAGCAAACTCCACCCAGCCAAGATCACGCCGCCCAGGTTTTCATCATGGATGGACACCGAAACCTCAGCACCAGAATTTACTACACTGATCTGTGCGGACCCTATATCAACCTGGTCAGATTTCAAAGCGAACACCATCCACCAGGCATGCCACATCTCATCACGTCGCTCATGGGCTGCATCAGCGGTTATTTTTGCGCACGCTTGCAGAAGTGGACCACCTGGGATATAATGTCCCTGCTGCAGGCTACATCTTGGCTTGGGGTTCGCAATTGGGAAGAGGTGTCCGCTCACCACAACGCACCTGTAAGGCAACACAAACATTATGTTTGTGTGCTGTATGTGGAAAAATACATAGCGGCAGGTGACTCATGGTCCGCTTATTTTTTATGATAGTTCTTCACACCCAACAGTGCTTGGCCTGCACACAGGCGAGGCAGACAGACCTCTCTGTCACAGATACTCTGGCTGAGGTGGCAATTGAAGTTTGAAATTATTACTCTAAATTGTATCACTTTAATCCAGCCAAACTGATCAAAGTTGCTGATTTTCTTGAAAGCGCGTATATCTGCGCCATTTAATATTATCCAGAGATGATGAATATGTTTCTCAGGACAAACTCTAGTCCGCCGTTCATGGTTCACCATACAGGAAATGCCCAGGTCAGATGGGATTCCTTGTGAGGTCTATAAGAAATATTTTAATTATATTTCCTCCTTGCTGCTTGCCTCAATGAATTAGTGTTTGCTAAAAACGCGCCTCTTCCTGGGGGCTAATAGGCTTTCACAATAACGCTGTATAAGAAAGAGGATAAGATGGATTTGGCCAATTGGCGCCCCATTTCTCTTACTAACACAGATACTAAATTATTTACAAAAATCCGGCCAACCACCTAGGGGTAGTTGCCTCTGCTCTCATTTCCCCTGAGAAATTTGGTTTCATTCCCATGAGGTCTATTTGGGACAACATACACACTGTAGCCAACGTCTTCCAATCCACGGCTACTGGAACACTTGTTTTTTATACCAGCAAAAGGCTTATGATAGAGTCAACTGGGATTACCTCAAAGCCTGCCTCCAAGTTCCACCTCCACCATCGGTTCACTAATTGGGTGATGTTGCTCATAGAATCTGCCACAATGACTGTGCGTGGCCCTGGCTTCCTAACTGGCGTAGTTAACCCTCAAAGGGACCTACGCCAAGGGGACTTTTTGAGCCTACTCTTGTATAACTTCAGCCTTGACCCACTTTTGCACAGCGTAAATGCCCACTTTACTGGTGTCCATGTGCAAGGCCAATCACTAGCCAAGATGTTGGCTTTTGCTGATGATTGTGTGGTTGGGGTGTCTAATAACCAAGATTCACGCACGCTTGAGGATACTCTCAAGTATTACTCCAGGGTAAGTAACGCGTCATGTAACGCTTCCAAAACTGAAATCATTCTCCTTGGTCAGTTCCAAGCCTGCTGTTCACCAGCGCCCCGTTCTCACCTACTTCAGCAGCTAGCTCACAGTTCGCTTGCCCCACCCACCCCAATCCGCCCTGCTTGTGCTCCCTATCGTGCCAAGACCCACTGCTGGTCCAGTATGCCATTTGGGGGTGTGGCTGGAGGCGGGAGGATACGCCATAACGGTGATGGAGCACCATATCCTGGACAATGTCACAAAATGCATAGCTTCCCTAAGAGCCCACCAAACTTCCCTAACAGGCAGGGTAATGTTAGCCAATTATATGCTACATTCTAAAGTTTGGTTTGTGGCCCATTCTATCGCCTTTTTCCCATCTTTTTTCACCTCGTTATATCCCTCACGAAAGAATGGCTTTAGTTAGGCCGCCCACCGCCAGTGCGTCTGGATGTTTTGTTTGGACCTCGCCATAGTGGTGGTATGTGCATGCTCAACTTTGAGACCATGCTGCAAAAATAATTGGCACCTGGATTGCTGCAGTCACCAACCCCACGCTCCCATCCCAAAACTGGTCACACGCAGCCCACTCCACTTTCTTCCCGTGCCCTTGGTCTCTCAATCCTACGCACCCCCATTCTCTGTTAAAATATCTTACCTCACATCCCTCTGCCGAGGGTCTGCTTGGGACGTCTCTCCACTTTAAATGTACTCTCCTCTCCATGAGGAGCGCTGAGTGGAGAATTTTCATCAGTGGACACACCGCTCAGAGGGCTCTCCCTACTCCCCACTTCACGTAGGAAGTACAATGCCAAGACGTATTAAAAAGTTTATTGCCAAGGAGGTCCCCTATCATGGCTAGTGTGGTTTATCTAGACGTGTTAGCCATTCCTTACTCCCTAGAAACACAGAAAGCCAACTGGAAGTACGCCTATCATCCTCTTCTGCAGCCACATGTTCATTTCAATGTGTGGCGTTTCTTGAAATGGGTATACCGTACTACCAAGCGCTCCAATGCATCACACTCCTCATGTGATGTGTGTGACCAATATCGGACTTTGGTCCACCGCCTAGAAGAGTTCCCTCCGTCAAAAGCGATCTGGCGTGAGTTCAACGTCTCTTTTGCCAGGATCAAACACAGCCCTCATCCTTTCTAAGGACATCTTTGCCTTGTCCTTAAATTCTCAGAAAAAATCTTTCCTCTAAGTCTTAAGTGGTTGCAATTGCAATGTGGACTATCCACACGGTTGTCTTGGATGCCATCTCAGGCTCTACTCCCACCCTCCAGGAAGCTGTACGCAGAATCCAGTCACACCTCATGGACCATTTTCAAGCATGGCTGTTTGGGTACCTACCATCCCGTCAACGTCAGTTGGTCTCATCGTGGCTTCCAGTTTGGTTCAACACTTCAGAACCCTTCCTTGATAAAAGCTCAATAGTGGCGCAAGCCTCTACTCATGATACCCCCCTTCCTTTACTTGGCGTTCCCGCTAGCAACAGGGATAGCGTTAGCTTCTCTTGGGTGCCTCCTGATGATATTAGTTCTTTTAGTTTACATATCTGAAGTTTCCGTCTCCTGGTCGGCCTTCCCCAAATAAATTTAATTCATGATAGAAGAATTGAGAATCCAGGCATCTTTGTGGGTTCATGTTCTCTGACTCCTTCAGTGTGGTAAATTTGAGTATTGTCTATTCAAGTATATCAATGCTGATGTAATTCAAGATGATCTTCTGTTCTCCTGGAAGTAGGTCTATTACTTTGTTGGCGTACAAGGGTAAACTAGACTCTGCATCTATGTTCTGCGGTAAATGCTTATTCCTTTCATCTTCAGGGTATAACTGATTTGATAAATTTGAATTCTCTGTTTTGGCTAGCCATAATCACTTCTTCTGCCCCTTATTCTCTTCATCTTGGAACATATTTTGGTTTTGGAAGTTGAAGAAAACTGACTTACTTTGATGAAGCAATGATTCCTCAAATTCAACTAGAACTGCTTTTCTATAAGAATTTGTAATAATTGTTCTCAAGCATTACAGATGGAGAAGACATGACAATGTGGCCAAATTAAAAGGGTAGCATGGAAACAGCTCCTAGTGCTTTAGTTGAATCAGGTCTGCCAGTTATGAACTTGGGTTAGTAATCAATGTCCAGGGAAACTACATTCTCTCCATGTCCTAAAAGACATAATGCTAACTGGAATTCTGGTATCCTATACTGCTTGTCAGATTCTGTGGTTGACTCAAAAATAAACCCTTTGACGACCTATAGATTGGGCCAATTTTCCCTCCTAATGCTTGAATAAATGCTCTAAATAAACCCTATTGCAATAACATGGCTTGGGCCAATTATTGCAACATGGATTTGATTATATTATTTTTTTGCTCAGGCTGAATACCCCTACACATTTAGGCCGATCTTCTCTGCAAATACTCAGAATGGGCCAATCAACTCAACATTAATTCATATCAATTATTCTATTGGTAGCTCGGACTAAATATGATTGCACATTATGGCCAATTAACACTGCATCAAATCTCGTCAATTGGTCCCAATTATCAGAAACAATATCAAACATCTAGTATTTAAATTAGTTCAGGACCAACCCAAAGTTAACGTTTAAAAGTCCCATGGACAATTAGACAAATGATAACTTAATCAATGTCCCGCCTTAGGGTGAAATTTTGTATGTCAGAACATGTAATAGGCATGATAGCACTTTCACATGGTCTGCCCAAATGGGAGTACCTAGTGCTATTGAGAGGGCCAGTTGACATCCCAATTAGGGAGTCGTTTTCATCAGCTGTATGACAAAAGCATATTTTAAGCTGGTCATAAAATAATTTTCATATGTGAATATGTGTAACCAGGACAATAGCACTTGCACATGGACCGCCCTAATTGGAGTACCTAGTGCTATCAAGAGAGTCCTGATAATGGTCTAATTAAGGGTATGTCATTTATTTAAATTGACCACAAAATCTTCCAGAATATGTATTTCGTCAGCAGTATGATGAAATTTATTTTGATACAACCTTAGGACCATTTTGCACGCTCATTGTTGCGATTTTTTTCCCTAAAATCCTCCCAAATATGAGAGTATTTTGCCACCAATAAACCTAGCAATAGGCCTCAGTCATATCAGTTAAGGGCTGAACCGATGTGGAAAATAATCTGTGAGATTACATGCTTGAATGTGGCCAGGAGCTGCCCAATAGAGGTATAAATACCAGCACCTGGCCCAATGATTTATTATCAAATAATCTAGTCTAATAGAACTCTATTTTATTTAATCCTCTTTCCAGTTTTTATCCTAAGTTACTTTTGAATAGTGTCGCAAGCTGGGATCTTGAGATCCATGCTTGCAACTAGCCTGGCTTGGTTGAAGTTCCCAATTATGGAAGGAAAATCAAGCCCAAAATTGGCCAGAAGAGTCGGGGCTATTTAAATTCACATAGTGAGTTTCTAAACAGTCAAAATACCATAAGCCACTGGCAAAATCAAAAATCCATTAGATGAACTTCAGTCCAATTAAGCATTCAGGAATATAATTATCAATTAAGTGATCCTCGAAATTTCACACTGCTAAATTCTTGATTGTATGTATGGTTACTTTCATTTTCATAAAGCTCTTTCAGATAGTTATAATCGTGGCGAGAATGGCATTAACTATTGGACTTGAATCCTCCTAACTCCTCAGGTAGGCAGGACTCCTTGCAAGCCTTGAGTGACTTGTGATACTAAATTAAGATTCTATTCAAATGTGGAATTTGAAAATTTTTTGTCATCTGTGATACTGTATCTCAGATAAAAGTTCTTTTGACTTAGCTAGAGTTCAAAATGGGTATTAAGCTGTAAAAATTATTGGAAAGGTCAATTAAGACAAAATAGTGGATTAAATAGACCACTAAAACTAAAAAAATGATTTAATATTTATAGGGCGAGTGGGGACAAGATTATAAGAGGACCTCCATGGCCCCATGTTGAAAACTTTGCAATTCACTTCATCAGGTTCTCTGAAATGTGCTAAACCAAATGTATGAAATCCATTAAACCTTGCTCTTTTGACATCATTGGCAACCCTTCACTACTAGTTCACAGCAGAAACTGCCCAACTAGCTACTAAACACTTCACTAGGAGGATTACCAATATTAGGATATTGGCCTCTACTTACATCTCTGAGCGAAACAGCTTAAACCCTCATCAGCAAGTTGCTAGCAGCTAGTTGGTGAATCTGTGTGTGGTTTCCAAGTAGCTCTAGGTTGGGAGCTTTAGTGGCGACCACTCTCTAGATCTCAAGTCCTATATTCTAACTATACAGGGTCTCTCCTCTTCATCAATAATAAGATAAGCATGCAAAAGATAAAGATGCAATCACCTGGCATCTATGTTTTGAATCTTCTAAACCTATCTTTTTGTCTATCCAGAGTCAAACCCTTTCAATAATATTAAAATATAGTTGATCAAAAAATAATTTAACTCAAAGGTAATTTAGGTTTTTATACTAAGGCGTCAGCTGGTAACTAATGCTCGCCTTTTAATTATCATTGGCTAAACCCACCGGAACTCTGAATACAATCATATAGGAAAACCTTATCATCAATTTCCTTCAATAAAAAATCAACCATCCTCAGCATAAATGCTGATACGACCTGATAAATATTTAAATTTTATTGATCTATCCTCAGCAAGGAATGACATTAGATTGAAAAGAATTTAGATGTTTTTGGGATTGTCCTTAATACTTTATAAAATTGCCAAACCTTTATGTATCTTGTCCTAATTACTTGAAGCGCAACTTCAGAATCTAAACTATCTTTATGATTAATCATCAACAGAGCTCATTCAAGTGAATGAGAAACATAAATTTAAATTTATCAAAAAAGCTTAATTAATTTTATGAGGAGCACAAATTAAAAAACTTATACTTACTAATGATAAACGATATAACTAATAAAACTAGAAAATTAATTGACAATCAACCCTAATCATTCAGATGCTATCTCAGGATCCATTGGATGAATTAAGCCAGTTTATTTATCAACATATCCCCAAACTTAACCAGAAAATATTCATTTGAAATAATTACTGTACCAGATTATAAGCTTTATAAACTTCTCAACTCGCCAAAGATGTTGTTATACCACCTCTTGTTTCCATGCAACGTTGGGGAGGGGGAACATTAATCTGAAGGCCTTCATTTTCTATTTTACTATAAACAGCTCTGCATAGGTAAATATATTGGTACTTAACGCCAAAAAGACCAGTGAGTATAAGCCACCTCCTAAAAAAATACTTAGGTTAATCCAGCATCACTTAACAGAGCTCCTCTAGTGAGCACCAAATTTTCTAGTTTTGCAATCTGCTTCATTGAGTGCTCTGAAAATGTGCCAGGCCAATAGTATGATAATCGTTAGCCCTTGCGCTTTTTCCATCATTCCAACCTTTCACCAATAATTTACAGCAGCAACTCCCTAACCACCTATCAACAACTTCACTGGAAGAGTACTGATATTAAGATATTGTCTATTAAACTCATCTCTGACTGTAACAGCTCAACCTTTGTTTTTTTAGAATTAGTGGGCCCAACCCAAAAGGGATAGCCGCCATGCATCTTTACTTACAAATAGGCCAAAAAAGGATTATTAGAAATAAATTTTTTTGGTATCACCTAAGCTAACAGCCTAGAAATCTTATCAGAAGTTGAGAAAATTTTAGGTAGAAACTTTTGTCTGGCGTCCGCTTTAGCTGGCGGACCATAATGGACAACATTGTGATAGGATCATCAGCAACATGCGACATAAGGAGGTATAAAACGTGGGTTTTCTTCGTTGATGAGAACTGCAATGTCCATTGCCTCAACATATCAAGAAATTTGATGCTCAGCGAAAGAGATGAGTGTAGGCACACAAGTGAATGAAATGATGCCCTGGCAGATTATGGGATAATTGGGGTCAAAAAGAGAAGTTTTTGCTGTATCAATGCAAGCGCAGTTCACACTAAAAGAAATCTCCTCAATTTCATACTTTGCATCTTCCTCAAAATCATGGAAAATTGGGAATATGAATACCCTCAATAAGGGGCTTCATCACCCCATGAAAAAATTTTTAAGGTATGCCAAACAGGGGACAGACATTGCTAAAATGGAAGCATCAAAACTAACTAAACTAAAAAAATCTGAACTAATTGCCCTAAACGAGCAGTGAGATCACAAATGAAAAAAACAACCAATTAGGTGGCATAGCGGCGAACCGCTTATCCCATCATGGCGGAAGGGGAAAGGGGATCAGGGGGCTCATCCACTGTACCTGCATTGTACAAAGAATGGGATAAGGCAGAGAGCAAGGGAGTGGGTTTATCAGCAATATGGGGGGTGGGATCGCAGAGGACCAGTTGTCCATAGAAAGCATCATCATCATAAATGGCGCTCAGGTAAGTGAGCAAGCACTTTTTCACTTGAATGAGGATGGCAGGAAGTAAAAAACTAAAGCATTGTTAGCTCGGGTTATTTTTGTTTTATATTGTGAAGATGCAAACCACTTTCTGAATGGCATCTTCAGCATGTTTATGCAGCTGGAGAATGATAATTTGCTCTGTGGAAGGTCTGGCAAAGAATGGGAGGGGGAGACCTTTGAACAGTTTATTGCTGTTTGGGTTATAATTTTGCAGAGAAAAATTTTATCAGGTTGGGCAGCAGCTTCCACAGCAAAATGGTGTTGGGTGCATAACAAATCATTCAATTTGGATGTGGGGCTTAAAAGCGCCGAGGAAGCTTAATGGGAGATTATGTAGGGATAATTTCTCTTATGCCAATTTTGGAGTCTTCAATCACATTACCTGATTTGTCAGTTTCATCTAATGAGGACCATGGGTTCAAGCCATAAAAGCTCAGGTTTTCCTTAATAGGGATGGCTGAGGCTGGTGATTGTGTTGGGGCTTGGGAGAGATTTGTTGTCCAAGCTGAATGCTGATTGGTGGAAGCATCGGTAGCTCCAGACTTAGGATGGGTCTGATTGGCTGCTGTAGACGCAGCAGTGGCAGCAGGCTTTGGAAGAGGTGGGGGTAAGATTGCCCCATTTTAGAGAGCTGTGGGGTGGCCAGCAGACGAGGAGTTGGTGGCCAAGATGGTAGAGGCAAAAGAGGCAGCGAGGTAGGTGCAACTCTGCTTTGAGTGGTCCAACTCTAAGCAGCACATATAGATGGTCCTCCCTCCCTTGACGCGGGCCCAGAAGGGGTGGTCAGGGGCAGAAGCAACGAAGGATCATGGGTGAATTTGGTTGGCTACATTTGTGGATTTAGGGCTGATTCTGGAAAAATCCCAATGCCTAGTGAGACGTGTGGCTACATTGGGGACCACAAATTGCTGATGGGGTCAGCACCATAGGCTGCCAAACCTGCCATCAGCTCCTGATGGAGCACTGCTAGGGGAAGGTGAGTGGGCAACCCAGAAAACTGAACCACCATCGTGGAGTCAGTGGGGAGCTGGATGCACGTTGTGGGAATTGGGGTGCCTGCTAAAACCAGGGCACAGTTGCTGCTGTAGCAGCATCAGCTTGTTTGTGAAACTGAGGTCAAAGTACCCCTTATAGGGGCGAAAATCGATGAAGCTGGTGGGTTGCATCACCACCTGTGCTAATTCGATTATGTGTTTGTTTGCATATGGGAACAACTTCCCATATTCAGTCTGAAGGTCAAAATGCATGTGAGAGCGGGAAAGGATGAGGGGGCAACGGGGCACTTCCTGAGATCATTTGAGGTGATTTTCAAGATCCTTGGGTGGAATGAACTGACCTAATGATTGGTTAGGATTGGACGAAGCAGTTTGAGCCCGGTTTGCCCCTAAACAGAAAACGCTGAGTGGGGTTTCTCCGCTGCCCCACACTGGAGCAGAAGGCGGTGGGGCTGTGGACATCAGTGGGTTGAGGCGCAGCTAGCTGAATTGCTTTTCAGTTTTGTAATTTTACAAATTTTGCTTAAATTCGGGCTCAAGTGGAAAGAAATACCCTCCATCACCCCATGAAGTTGCTGGCAAAGTAGGGTGTTGGAAGGGGTAGCTCCAGCCTCAACTGCCATTTTATTAATATTTTATATAAATTGAAAACTATTTTGAGGGTGAAAATGGTGAGGACGTGAATTGGGTGGGTCAATGAAGAACTCCTCCAAAGAAAAATACAGTCTCACATTATACAGCCGTTTGTCATCATCAATCCATTCGAGAGCCTTGAATGGATTGGATTCAGCCAGCACTGGGCCAGCCACTAGAATTGGGGAAGTGGCGGGAGCTGATTGACCACGTTCTGTTGACCATGACAGATCAGCTGAAACTGGTTCATCCATCAACTCAGGATTCCATAATCTGGTCAAATTAATATTGAAAATCTTACCTTTTGTTTTTGATTGGCTGCCACTTTTCGAGCAGCGCCAAATTGCCCTGAGGTTGGGGTGGGAGGATCACGCCCCATTTTGCTAAATTGAGGAGAAACGACTTCTGGCCTAACGCTTAAGTGATGAGCGGCAGAAGCGTGGAAGTGGAAACCATGGGGCACTTGCACTTTGGGTGGTCAAGCTCAAAGCACAAGGGGCAAATGGCGCGGCCAATTTAATGCGCGCCCAGAATGAGGCATCAGGGGCGGATCTGATTACAGTGCGGATGGATCACAAGTTAAGAATCACAATTAAATTGGCAGATTGTCACAAAGGCTTAAGGCCCTACCAGACAATCTGCCAAATTTGGAACTACAAACTGCAACACAGGAACTGCACTGTAACCAGTCAAACCCTCCATGAGCTTGTGGCAGAGGCATTCAGGGGAGAGATTGGAGGGAAACCTGGAAAACTGGACCACCAAAAGTGGCCTCATCCAGGAGCTTGGTTCAAACGGTGGGGAGAGAAATTTTTTTAAAAATTAATTGCAGCTTGGCTACTACCAATGCACCAGCTTCAGAATGGAAGCCAAGATCAAAGTACTACTTAAATGGGTAAAAAGTCAATATAACCAGAAGGCTTAAAACCCACTGTAGCACCATCTAGTACTAAAAAACCCACTGTAGCTATCTTGATGATGGTGATGCTTAATATGAGAAGAGATTCCCATGCTTTACCTGGAGGCCAAAATGCAAAATGCTCCATGGGAGCACCGCCTGGGAGCTTGCAAGGTGGTGGGCCAAGTTCTAAGGAAGTACATGACTCCTAGTAACATTGAGAGGGCTAGCAGAGCCAGCACAGGCGCTCTTCGCCAGCGGCCAAAAGATGCTAGATGGCGGTGCACCACCACCCTAAGCCAGGGCAGCAGGCATCAATTGCTTCAACATTGGTAAGCTTTGTCTTGATTATGCGATCATTTTTTGCAATTTAAAAAAATCTCAGAAGGCTTTAGTTTAGTTATTAAAGTAAAAGAACAGCGCCAACCTTTGTCAGAAAAATTTTAGCAGCTAAATATTGAATCTGCGTGGGGCTTCCAAAGTAGCTCTAGGTGGGGAGCATAAGTGGCAGCCACTCTCTAGATCCACAAGTCCTATCTTCTCATATATAAAGTCTCTCCTCTTCAAAAATAAAAAGATAAGTGATGAAATTCTGATATGACTGGATGATAAAACTGAAATAGCTGCGGTGAGTTAGGGAAGGATCCGCTGACCATAGGCTAGTTACAATTATTTAAGCGCTTTAAGTTGAGGCGAATTTTGGTCAGAAAGGGTTTTATTAGATCACCTCTAAATAGGGTGATAAGGCGATGTTAACATTTAAAAAAATGAGTAAGATTGTCTTAAATAAGGCGTTAGAGAACTGAAAACCATACTTTTCCAAATCAAAGAGATATAGCAGAACTGAATAGCTAAGCCAAGGAAATAGTATCATCTGAAGTCGCTAAGATATAATTTAGATGAGATAAGATGAAGGAGGAAGCTTGTTAGTAGTTTTGAGTGAGCGGAACAGCAAGGATCCGTTGTAGTATTAAAATTAAATAAAAGAGTGTTATTGGGGCAATTTGCCCCATATTTATTAAGCTATTACTTTGTCTCAAAGGTGGCAATCATCATATTGTCAGTTCTATTGCTCAGTGGGCTTAACTCTTTTTAGAACCCCTTCATCATATCTCCACAATATCGCGAAATCTATAAAAGTGGTGCTCACTACAGGGAGCCCATTGACCAATCACAAAATCAACAAAAATTCCTCAGTTGCCAGCCATGTCGCACCTGGCTTGTTTTTACAAGGGATCTTCCTGACACGCTGAACCAGTGAATATGTGGAATTCAAGCTTGACTTAGATGCTGTTTTAAAATGGCAAGAGGAGCTCTGTAGGAGCTTTGTATTGATAAGCTGCCTCCATTTGATCATGATGGTAACATCCATAAATTCTTTAATTAATTTTGAGTTTACAACAGAAGAAGCTTCAGATCAGCATAAAGTGAAATTGTTCATATCATTCTGGCTGTTGGAAGCGCCAACCAATTTACTTTCTGTCTTCCAAACAGTTCTGTTACAATCATGAAAAGAAGGATACTGTGCTGTAGTTGTTTGGAGGAACTGCAAAGTTGTTGCTGTGGAAGGCAGAGATATTGATATTATATTTCAGCGTAATGAGACCCTCACTGCATTTGCAGATCAATTTACAGCAGAAGCCCACATGTTATTTGGGGAAAAGACTTTAACCAAATCTGACGTATCATAGCAATGACCTCAGCAGTGAAATCATGCTGCAATCTTTACAATGTCATGGCTCCATACTAAGAGGACAACGTACCCTTGATTAAAATTGTTTGAACTTTATTCCATCTATCCATTACCTATCCTCCTCCCAATACAGAGCGGAACCTTACCACATCCACTGCCAGACTTTCTTGTTTGTGAAAAATTATCTCGCCTTGTTCAGAGTTCACCTAGTAAACCTTCCCTTATTATCACTATGAGCCTCACTCTCAACCCAGTTACCATCAGCAGTTTAACTATTAGAAGCCTGTTTACACCAAACAACCCCAGTCCAAATTCCATTGTGGCCCATATTACAACAATCAAGTAAGCAGTTCCTATGTGATCAGTTACTTTGAATGCGGTTGCACTGGGCACCTGGCATGAGGTTGCCACAAGCGTCAGGCCATTACCAACTGCAGAATCAGTACATTCAGGGAAAAGTTGGAGTGGAGTTTAGACAGGAATCCCTACCTCCGCTATAAAAACCCCAAACGTCCCCCCTTAATCTATCCACGTACATTCAGCATAAGTCCCTCAGTATGACGACGCATTCCTATATCAGCAGCTTATTGGAGGGGTGAATATATTGACATGAGTGCAACCCCAGAACATGGCGGAAGAAAGACACCAGGAGCAACCAAAGCCTTATGCCTGTCAAAAGTTTGCCCATATTTCTACAGATGAACCAGATCCGTCCCTGATGCGCCTCTCTTAAAAGGGGTAAATGCTGCCTTCCTGGTGGATCTATTGTTAAAGAGTACCCTAAAGTCGGGGAGGGTATTATG
Source organism: Massospora cicadina (assembly GCA_022478985.1). Taxonomy (NCBI): domain Eukaryota; kingdom Fungi; phylum Entomophthoromycota; class Entomophthoromycetes; order Entomophthorales; family Entomophthoraceae; genus Massospora; species Massospora cicadina. The sequence goes on from JAKSZP010014689.1 coordinate 123,593, forward strand.
AGCTTCCAGGGGAAAAGAGATCTGATAAATGCCCACTTTGCAAACAATCAGAATTTATCCTAATCTGAGGGTACATACTGTGACATTGTCATTGCAAAAACCCATGTCCGCACTATAATTTGTCTATGGATGCTCCAGTTGATAAAGTGTCCACAAAGTTATGGCGAAATTGGAATTAAAGCCTGATGTGGAACACCATATGATATATGGGACCACTGGAGCAGATAGCACGGTCTCTAAGGGAGCTTACAGTGCACTTCCATTGCAATTCAGGTCAATTTTTCATGGTAGCCACGGCGAAGTGTTACCAAACAGTAAATATGAAGTGTTGACTGGAACCACTTTTATGTTACACTATGAGGCTGTTGTTGATATGATGAAAAAGACCATCATAATTTTGGGGCAGCGGATCCCAATTACTTTACTTTTAGCAGAGTGCTGAAGGATCCAGTGCAAATGGGGAATATCAACTTAACCTATAATGATGGGGTGATTCCAGTTTGCTACCATTGACTAAATGGTAAACCTGGGTCCTCCACCACAGCAGGTATATGAATATTAAGGGCTGCCGCATAGAACTGCTGGAGCTATATCCATCCCCTCAGGACATCAAGTAATAGTAAACACTAAGTTATAGGTGGAACTGCCAGCTGGGCTTTATGGGGAGATCATCAGGCTCTATCTGCAGTCATGGTTCAAGCCCATTTGTCTCCAGGCATTATTCTCCAAGGTCATGGGGAGATCAAGGTTTTGTTAGTGAAACTACAACATGAACCAATGCAAATCTGCTGACACTGTCAGACATTCTCCTTTTCAATTAAAAAAAAATGTTGGAGGTATTAGTTCTCCCAAATCTGCTACTATGATTGGCCCATCGCCTGCCCAATCTTCCAATAATATTGTGGATATAAACGCTATGAGTACCCACAGCAAAAAGACCTTAGCGAATTCTTGGTGGAATCCTAACCATTGGAAAAATATGCTTTATCACAGAAATTGGCTTAAAAAGGTAATAATTAATAATAGGATTACTCTGACTTCTCGGCCAAATTTGAGGAGTTAATATCACATGGATCTGAACCTCCACGAGGTGAGAAGCTTTTACCCATCGATGATTGGGTGTGAATTAACCAATCATTATCATATGAGTCTGACCATCGCCAAGGTGAAAAGATTTTACTCAACGCTGATAGGGTAAAAATTAATAAATCATTACCACCTGAATCTGACTACCGCTGAGGTGAGAAGATATTACTCAATGATGATAGGGGCAAATTAGCCAATCATTACCACCTGAGTCTGACCACCGCCAAGGTGAAAAGATTTTACTCGCTGGTGATTGGATACAATTCATCAAATCATTACCACATGGGTTAGTTTTGCCTTATAAATTTTTGTTTGATCTGATAGGCCAAAAACCTATATTTCCTGATTTAGATAACTGAGCTTTACATTCTTTTGCTTTGAATATTGATGGTCTCAAAATCTGAACTAGTTTAAATAGGAAAAACTAGTATTGAGAAAAAGGACCTTTCTTGGTTTTGCCCTGCCTAAACAAAAAAAAACATAAAAAACTTTAACAAGCGTTATTTATTACTTTTATTAAAAAAAGAAAAATTCTCACTATAAACAAATTATTTGTGGCATCCATTGGCGGATCCCACAGACACCAAATTGTGGCGTTTTTACACTTGACCCTAGTGGAGGAGGTCCTCCATATTTACGAGTTCAGTTCATTCAATGTATATTGTCTGCCCTTTGAACCACAGCTCAGCTTAATGGCGGTACCACGAAAAAAACTTAGTTTGATTATTGGAAGAACAAAACGATTAGGCGATAGCTTTATTTCAAAAATATAAGGAGATCTTTGCCATTGATAACCACAATTTAGGGTGCGCATGAGATGTGGTCCATCAAATGGATACTGGGAATTATCTCCCATTAGATCTCATCCAATCTTCTGGTCTAGGGCATTTGAGGAAGTAGTAAATAAGGAGATTGAAATTCTGCTCAAATAAGGGATGCTTGAACCATCAAAGAGTCCATGGGCTTCACTCATTTTAACTGTTAAAAAGAAGGATGGCATAAACAGAGTAGTAATGACTACTGGAAGCTCAACAGCATTAACAAAAAGGACTCATACCCCTTGCCACAAATTGACAATGCTTTGTTTTGGTTAGGAGAGCTCATTACTTCTCAGTGATGGATTCGATATTCAGCTATTGGCAAATCAAGTTGCCCACACAGAACAGGAGAAATGCGCGCTATCACATAAAAGGGTCTTTTTTAACTGACCCATATGCCTCAAGGGCTATGTAATGCCCCAGCTACATTTTAGCAGGCCATGGACACCATTCTTAGTGACCTAAAGCTGTCATATGTTCTCATGTACCTTAATGATATTAATGTCTATTAGCGTATATTCTCTGAGCATCTTACCTACCTGGAGGAGGTTTTCTGCCAACTTGCGGAGGCTAACGTTATAATCAAGCCCCAAAAATGCCACCTTTTTAAGGATTAACAGGACTATCTTGGGGTTTGTGGTGGATGCAACTGGGCTGAGGCCCCAACCAGTCAAGGCGGAGGCTATCCAGAAGATGATTACGGTAAACAGTAAGCATGATATACATGTTTTTTTGAAATTGGTCAGCTACTACCGCCACTTTATACCTAATTTCAGTTGTATTGGAGGTCCGCTGTTTGAGTTATTTACTAAGGATGACCCATTTTAATGGACAGAACGCCGCCATTGCTCCTTCAATACACTTCAAATGGTGCTAATTAGTGCGCCAGTGCTGCACTACCCTAATTTTGATAATGAATACATCATTCAGATGGATGCGTCCCTTTCCACCGTTGGGGAGGTCCTATCCCAAAATGATGATGAAGGGGAGGAGCACTTAGTGGCGTACTGCAGTCAAAGCTTGAATTGCCACGAACATAATTACATTGTGACCAAGTGGGAATGCTTAGTGATAATATATTCGTATAAGCAATTTATAGTGTATTTGCATGGAGTGAAGTTTAAAGTTGTAACAGATCATGCTTCGTTATGCTGGTTGCATAACCTCAAGGAGCCTGAAGTGCGTCTAGCCCAATAGGCTATCAAAATGCAGGCTTTTAACTTTAAGATTCTCCACTGACCTGGAGCAAAACACCAAAACACCAATTGCTTGTCAAGATTGCCAAAAATTACTGTTACAGAGGACTCAGTGACATAATGTATGACAAAATACTTAGCGTAAATATGATGATGAACTGACCCAGGTCTTTAAAATATTATATGGAAAAAAGGCCAATACATTCCAGAAGAACGGTGAACTGTACAAGCGGATAGGGGATACTACCATGAATATCCCAAGGCCTCTCACCTGACCTAATATTATTATGAGTGCACATCGAGCTGTTAGACATGGTGAAGTTTGGTAGACCCTGGAATTGGTGCGACTTCAGTACTATTGGGAGATTATGAATTTTGATGTGCTTGAAACCATTTCTTGCTGCCACAAGTGCCAAGTGGAGAAGACCGTTCCACCAGAAGACCTCAAACCAGTTAGTAAAACCCCATTTTTCTTGGCATATGGTTTACCTTGATGTCATTGGCCCTCTGCCAACAGGAGCTAACTAGTCTAAGTACATTTTCGTGGCGATTGACCACTTGACATGTGTGTTGAAGGCAAAGGCAGTATGGGATCTGGTGGCGGTCACAGTAGCAAAGTTCATAATGGAATATTATCCAGTGACATAGATGCCCTCAGTTCATCCTTGTATGATCTGCCAATGGATGCCACAAATAACATTTTAAAATGAGAAATTTAATTATTATTAAAAGTATAAAATAACACATATTATGGTTTTTTATGTTTTTTATTAAACAGGCAGGGCAAAACCAGAAAAGGTCCCTTTGTCAATACTAGCTTTTCCTATTTAAACTAGTTTGAATTTTGAGACCATTGATATTTGAGGCAAAAGAATGCAAAGCTCAGTCTTCCAAATTAGGGAATATAGGCTTTAGGCCTATCAGATCAAATATAAATTTTTTTGGAGATAACACCAACCCATGCGGTAATGATTTGATGAATTGTATCCAATTGCCAACGAGTAAAATCTTTTCACATTGGTGGTGGTCTGACTTGGTTGGTAATGATTGGGTATCTTGGCAGTAGTCAGATTCAGATGTAATGATTGACTAATGTTTACCCTATCATCTTCAAGTAAAACCTTTGCACCTTGGTGGTGGTTAGACTCAGATCATATTGATTGGTTAACTCGCACCCAATCATTGATGGGTAAAATCTTCTTGCCTTACGGAGGTTCTGATCCATGCGAAATCATACTCCTCATATTTGACTAAGGAGTCAGAGTATTTCTATTATTAATATTTACCATTTTAAGCCAATTTTCATGATAAACCATATTTTTCCGGGTGTTAGGATTCCACCGAGAATCCTTAGGGTCTTTTCACTGTGGATACTCATATCACTGATACCCACAATATTATCTAAAAATTGGGCAGGTGATAGGCCAATTATGGCAGCAGAATTGGAAACACTACTACCTCCAACATTCTTTTTCTCAGATCAAAAAGGAGAATGTCTGACATTGCCCCCCTCAAGAATGTTGGTAGGGGTGTTGCAGAGCTTATTGGCAGCCTGCCCTCTTTTTTTTGCAGTTTTAACAGGGTTAGTGTACATGAAGGAGGACTCCTTCTTGCTGGGTCCATTATTGGCTAGAACTAAGGTAACTTCATAATTGAGCAATGATAAGATCCCTTTCTTCATATAGATAATGCTGTCATATTTGATCATGAACTGCGTGCCTATAAGCATATCATAATTGTTGTTTTCTAAAGCCACGGTGGGGGCCAATAGGATAAGCTTCCCAATACAAATGGGAAGGGACGAGTAAGCACCCAGCGCATGGGTGTTGTTTGGGCCAGCGGTTCCATAGCCTTGGTTGTACTCCAAGTCAGGTGCAAGCTTGATCTTTTTTATCAGCTTGGAGGAGATTACGTTCACCAGGGAGCCAGTATCTAGGATGGCCATCACCCATACTTTTTGAATCAACACTTCGACCTTTGGGAGTATCCCCCAAAAGTGGGGTAATAGCGCTAAGACCTCCCTAAGATAAAAATTGGAGGTTAATTTGCATGCAGTATCGGGGTAATTTTCCTTGATGGACTTCATGGTGTGGCTATGCTGGATAGGGCGTATAAGATGAGACACCACCTCATCTGCATCACTAGCAGTATCAATAACAATTGGTTTCCCCAGAACTTGGCTAAGGTATGTCTCTTCGGGTATAGTGGCCTCATTGACTCCTCCAGCATTCAAGTGATTGGGAACTTCCACTTCATCAGGGGCTCCTACAACATAATAGCCAACCTCATCCATATCCTCCCCAGAATCATCCCCTGGGGTGTTTGTAACGCGAGGTGGTGGCATAAGTTGATTAAGTGAGTTAGGCACATTAGTTTTGTCAGCAATAGGGTGCCTTTCCCTTTTTTTTGCTGTGCCCCATGGGCCCCTTTTCACAGATTTCCCCCAA